>JBBPBT010001178.1:402404-425722 GCA_037974875.1 Cicer bijugum | reverse complement strand
ATCTATTTTATTTATTATTTTATTATTTATTCATTTACATATTTTTTTATTTATTATATATTTTATTATTTATTTATTCATTTACTTATTTGTTTATTAATTATTTATTTACTTATTTTTTTTATTTATTTTATTATTTATTTATTTATTTATTATTTTATTATTTATTTATTATTTTATTATTTATTTATTCATTTACTTTTTTATTTATTTATTGTTTATTTTATTATTTACTTACTCATTTATTTATTATTTATTTTGTTGTTTATTTATTTCTTTATATATTCATTTATTTATAGTAAGTAATTTATTTGTATTTGGTGGTTGTGTAGCTATAATTCTCTCGCGGACTATTAGAGACGACGATTGACAAAGAAACAACTCGTTAGCAGATCGGATTCATTGGACGAAATCTTCAATTGAGGTAAGTGGTGGGATGAGGTTCGGTTTTATGAGTATAAAATAACGTGAGATGAATGGGAATGCTGAAATTTCCAAATGTTCATTCGGGGCTTACTACGTACAGTTGAGCCCTATTGAGTAATAATAATTAATTAATAAAATGTGAATGGTAATAGTGAGGATTAAATATAATTTAGCAACCTGTAAAATTGTCGTGAATTTATATCAAGATTTTATACTGTCTGATTTTAAGAAATCTTATGCTGATTGTTAATGTATGAATGATATGTACTTGAATGTTTTTGTTACTTGATGGAATTTGTGATATTACTAGAATGTGCCACCTATTGAATTCCTTATTATGTGATTGATGCAATTGGATTGTGTATTGTGAGCAGTGTAAACCAAATATTGTGATTTTATTGTGATTGATTGATAAATATATATAATGATGAAATATTATGAAGTCAAATTGAAACTTAATGAGTTGTGATGATCGAGTAAGTCTGAGATATGTGTTGTAGATTTTGGAGTTAGGATTATTTTGTCACCATATAGAGAGGGCTTGACAAGCCTAGTGATTCGGGGAAGTACAACTGAATGAGCCTGATCGTGGAGGGCTACAGTCGAACTGTAAGGTAAGACTGATAGACCTTGGGGGTACACCTAGTGGGGAATTCCTAAGTGGATTAGTGGATTATTCCCTAAGGCTGGGAACTACCGTGCAACACAAGAGTACCCCGATTGTCGTGTATATGTGTCTCAGGTTGAGTTGAGGGGATCTATGAGGACTTGGTCATTCATGAATTATCCGTCCACTCTTGTAGTGGCATAGTATCAGGCCACCTAACCAAGTACTTCAGAGTAGAATGGTACCAAATGATGAAGTATAGAGTATAAGACATGCATAGCATTTCGATACTCACCCCTCGTTGTTTGTGTTTGGCATTTGCGATGGACGCAGACGAGTTGTAAGTTGCAGTTGATGACTAATACCATCGGAGAGGCGGAAACCGTCACGTCTTGTAGACTCTATCTATATGCATTGTATTGATGTTATTTTGAGCATTTTTATTTTGGGAACTCCCGCTCTGATAGTGACATCGGGTTGGGACTATATTTGCACTGAATTTAAAACATATGTGTACTTCAAAAAGGATTATGTTGTTTGATATTATGATTTCGATGTCATTATGTTTGATGGAAATTTTGGATTTATGTGACATGTTTATGATTATGTGATACTCTTTATCATAAAAAAAAATATATATATATATATATATATATATTTGAGGTTTAGGGTGTCACAGGTGGGGAATTCCTATGTGACTTGGAGGTAGCATTCCAAATGTCGGGAGCTACCACGCAACACACGTTTACCTCGACTATTGTAACACCCTAAATTTGATAATAAATTATTTTATTAATTAAATAAGAATTTAAATAATTAATTTGATGTTAAAATTATTTTAGGATATAGTTTGATACACATTATATTAAACGAATGATATAAATAATAAATATTTTATATTATTATACTATATAAATTTTTAAAACTAATAGTATTTTAGTGTAATATTTTGAAGAATAAGATTTTATGTCATTTTATGTGTATAAACGTGAACCCAATTAAAATAACATTCTTTTTGCGTTTAACTAATATTAAATGTGTACTTAATTATATTTATTTAATTTTAAATATATTTAATTTTAATTATTCATTTTACAAATAATTATCTTGACATAGTGGTACTATTGTGTTTTATTCTCTTTATTTTTATATACTTGTTTTGGCATCATGATTTTATATTTGTTTATTTTGAAATAGTAATTAATATAAAGTGTTGATTTTATATATTTATTTATTTTGTAATTTTAAATATTTTCTAACGTCGTAATTTAACGTAAGTATTTAGAAAAATAAGTGTAATTATAGTGATTAATTAGAATATGAGAGTTTTGGTTATTAATATATTTTAAAGGTATTTTATAAATTATTAGTTTTGAGATATTAATAATGTTTTATTAATGAAATTGTGTTTTTTATTTTTAATAAAATAAAATAGTAATAATAAAACCTAAAAGGAGTCTAATGGGCTTGACCCATGTGTGTAAATGATTTAAATTGTTAATAAAGCCAAATAAAAGAACCAACAAGGAAGCTTACGGCGAACACCACTAAAATCAAGAGGAAACCACAATAATCGTATCATTTTGACACCGGCGATCCATAACTGTCCCAGAACAGTTTCTCTATTTTCGTCCAAATTTCAATATGTTGTTTTACTCATTTATCTATTCAATTAAATAAAATTTTTCAGATTTTAACAACCTGAATTTCTCCCTAAAATACCCGATTTCTCCGTTTACAGAACTCCTTATTTTGCATCGTTCTCCTTCACCGTAAGTCCGATTTTAGTGAAACCAACGCCAAAACGACCGTGTGAAAAGTGGCTATATTATCCACTGATTGGTTTTTCGATTTATGGTAATTTTCTTTGACCGAATTTCGAAATCAGTTTTTAGACTATTTTCTCATAATTTATTTTTGACGTTTTCCCATAAATTGTCGAGTTAGATCGATTGAAGGACAAAAATTCAAAGAACAAATATTGTTTGCTCGTGGAATTGTACTCATTTCTGAAAGCGTCGAAATAAGGTAAGGGGTGAGAGAGCGTTTGAATTCATGAGTATAATATATTGTGAGATGAACGGGAAAACCGTATTTCCCAACGATTCATCCGAGGCTTGCTACGTACGGCAGTAGCCCTTTGAGAGATAAATTGATTAATTTCAAATATGAGAATTGTGAGATTAAAATGTGAAATAGAAATTTTTATAAGGTGTTGATTGATTTAATTTTCGATACTTGTGTGGTAGTTGATATTTGTTATTATTGTGATGTTGGATGTTGAATGAAATTATGTGTACATGTTTGCTTAGATGAAATTATGTGATGTGATAATAAAATATGGATGTATGGTTTGATATTTGCTTACGTGATGATAATGATGATTTTTGATTGATGATAGTGATGTTATAAAATTGTGATGAGTTTATATGATGATCATGATTATTTATGATTAATGATATTATAAAATTGTGATGAAAATATTGAAGTACCCCATACTTGATGAGATAGTGATGATTCTTAAATATGGTGATCTTAATGGAGTAGTCTAAGCTAACGAGGGGAGAAAATAAATATTGTGAATTGTGAAGTGAAGATTATTTTGTCATCATATAGGAAGGGCCTGACAAGCCTAGTGATTTTGGGGAAGTACAACTGAATGAGCCTGATCGTGGTGGTTTGCTGTCGAGCCTTAAGGCAAGATTGTTAGACAATGGAGGTATTCCGGTGGGGAATTCCTAGGTGACTTGGAGGTAGCACTCCAAATGTCGGGAGCTACCATGCAACACACGTTTACCTCGACTGTCGCGAATATGTGTCTCGGGTTGAGTTGAGGGGATCTATGAGGACATGGCCAATTTGAATTATCCGTCCACCGTGATGGTGGCATAGTATCATGGCCTCATAACCAAGTACTTCAGAGTTAGAATGGTACCATGTTGTGAAGTAGAGTCTAAGCTCATGCATATCATTGCATTTCCTTGTGATTATTTTGTTGTGATTGATGTGTTTCAAAGGTAATATTAATTAGATGATTTGATGCCTATTATAATGAGATGATTATTTTACTTGAGTGACTTTGATGTTATAGTATGATACTATTTAATTAAATATTTTGATATATCGTAATGTGATTATGATACGGTTCTATTATGATTGTTTGCGTGTTCTTCTTACTCATATTATACTATTAACATGATTTCAAAACTCACCTCCTTCGTTGTTTGTGTTTGTGTGACGTCCTAAATAAAAAAAATATTTTATTTTATGGGAAATAAATTTTACTTATCTACTGTAAATTTTGTAGGAATGTTATATAAATTATTATATATATTATTTTGTGGTTTAGGGTGTCACACAACCTTTATTCTTTGATTATTTTTCCTTCAATCGATCTATCTAGACATTTTATGAGTAAATATCAAAAATAAATTATGAGAAGACATCCTAAAAAATAAATTTCGAAATCATCCCAAGGGAACTTACCATAAATCAGAAAACCAATTAGTCGATAATATTGCCACTTTTCACACAATCGTTTTGGTGTTGGTTTCACTCAAATCGGACATACGGTTAGGAAGAACGATACAAAATAAGAAATTTTAGAAAACAAGAAGTTTGATATTTTATAGAGAAATTGGGATGTTTAAAAATATGAGAAAATATGTTTAATTGACTAACTAAATATAAGAAAAAATATACTGAAATGGATAAAGTTTTCTAGAATAGTTATCGATCGCTAGTGCCGATTTACTTTCTTTTCTCTCAAGGTCAAAACTGTTGTGTGACTGTTGCTGTGTTCAACCCCTATCTCTTTCTCACATTTAGTTTCTTTTCCTTTTCAATTTTTTTTTTTGTGTGTGTTTATTATTGTCGAATGAGGTTTTATTCTTCCATATGGGCTTATGTTGAGAATGTACTGCCGCATTCTAGACAAGCATGTTATTCATTTATTTTCAATGATTATTCTTATGCAAGAAATACTACAAATCAAATAATACAAGTTTTGTTGTCAACGAAAGGGATATAATTGTGTATACTATAACCCCTTAAATTTTATAATGGACTATTTTATTAATTAAATAGGATTTTAAATAATTAATTTGATGTTAAAATTAATTTTGATATGTGCTAGTTTGATACATATTATATTAAATGAGCGATATAAATAACAAATATTTTATTTTATTATTTTATATATTTTTTAAACACAATAATATTTTAGTTTAATATTTTGAACAATAAGATTTTATGCAATTTTACGTGTATATATGTATATGCAATTAACGTAATATTTTTCTAGGCTTTTGCGTACGTAATGATATTTTAATTATTTATAACTATTTTCTATTTTTAATTGTTTATGTTATACATAATTATCTTGGGATTGTACTAATATTGTGTTTGATTTCCTTTATTTTTATATGGTTATTATGGTATGATGATTTTATATGTATTTATTATGATTTAGTAATTAATAAAGTATTGATGTTATATTTATTTATTTTTTCATTTCAAATATTTTTTTAATGATGGTAGTAATTTGATGTGAGTATTTGAAAGAAAAAAAAAATAAGTATGATTATAGTGATTAATTTGAATATGAGAGTTTTGGTTATCAATGTATTTTAAAAGATTAATTATTTTATTTTATAAAGTATTAGTATTGAAATATTATTAATATTTCACTAATTAAATTGTGTTTAAAAAAAATATTAACAAAATAGTTTTGGTAATTGTTTTTTTATTTTAAATAAATAAATGAAACAAGTAAAATATGTCTTTTGGATTAAGCTCATATGCAAGAGTAAACCTTAATTAATTAATTAAATAAAAAAAGAATTTAATTGAATAGTGAGAGAAGGAGATATACCACAAAGAAACGTGATGTCCTAAATAAAAAAATAAAATATTTTGTTTTAGTGGAAATAAATTTTACTTATCTGTTGTAAATTTTTTAGGAATATTATATAAATTATTATATATATTATTTTGGGGTTTAAGGTGTCACACAACCTTTATTATTTGATTATTTTTCCTTCAATAGATCTAACTAGACATATATTGAGTAAATGTCAAAAATAAATTATGAGAAGACATTCTAAAAACTAAATTTCGAAATTATCCCAAG
This sequence comes from Cicer bijugum, assembly GCA_037974875.1. Taxonomy (NCBI): domain Eukaryota; kingdom Viridiplantae; phylum Streptophyta; class Magnoliopsida; order Fabales; family Fabaceae; genus Cicer; species Cicer bijugum. The sequence continues at coordinate 419,558 of JBBPBT010001178.1, read as the reverse complement.
GAAACTTACCATAAATCAGAAAACCAATTAGTCGATAATATAGCAACTTTTCACACAATCGTTTTGGTGTTGGTTTCACTCAAATCGGACATACGGTTAGGAAGAACGGTACAAAATAAGAAATTTTAGAAAACAAGAAGTTTGATATTTTATAGAGAAATTGGGATGTTAAAAAATATGAGAAAATATGTTTAACAGACTAACTAAATTTAAGAAAAAATATACTGAAATGGATAAAGTTTTCTAGAATAGTTATCGATCGCCAGTGCCGATTTACTTTCTTCTCTCTCAAGGTCAAAACTGTTGTGTGATTGTTGCGGTGTTCAACCCCTCTCTCTTTCTCACATTTAGTTTCATTTCCTTTTCAATTTTTTGTGTGTGTGTGTTTATTATTGTCGAATTAGGTTTTATTGTTCCATATGGGCTTATGTTGAGAATGTACTGCCGCATTCTAGACAAGCATGTTATTCATTTATTTTCAATGATTATTCTTATGCAAGAAATACTACAAAACAAATAATACAAGTTTTAAAGGGATATATATGTGTATACTGTAATGTTGGTGTATGTGACCTCTGATTTTCTGAAGAATTGTACAGAATGATATCTAATCTAATATGAATGCACAACGGATTAATAAATTCAATTTTTATTTCACACCAAATTGAATACGGTCCCTAATTTACAATTCTAATGAACAACATAATCGATTTAACTAATCGATTCTTTTAACTGAGTTCTTCAGACTTGGATGAATGTTCTTAATTGAATCGATGTTCATAATCGACTTGGCGTGTTTTGTTCCAACAACGAGATCAAAACAATCGATGTACTTGATTGATTCAACCAATTCAGTCATCTCTGTTTCTAAAACATTTTGTACCAATCGCTTTAGTCAATCGATTACACTAGTTCCATGGACACAGTGATTTTCAACAATCGACTTGCCTAACCGATTGAAAAATTAAGTCTGAAGCTCATTACAACCAGTTGGTTCAGTCAATCGATTTACCACGTCGATTGATGCCAACTTTAATATAACAGAAGTAAGTAAGTAGATTGAGCTAATCGACTATGGATGTTCCAGACCAAGGTCATTTTGAAATATATTTTGGTAAGTCGATTTGCCTAATCGCTTTACTAGCATTGGTTTGGTTCTAGAACATTCACATTCGATTTGGTCAATCAATGTAGACAAAACATAACATAAAAAATGATTGAATAATCGATTTGCCAAACCAACTAGTTTGCAAGGTGAGCTACTGACTTGCGCATTTAAATTTTAATAAGTGTTCAAGTCGATTTGTCTAATCGATGTAAACCATCAGTTCAGTCTTGGTGAATTAAACAATCGATCTGCCTAATCAATTTGTGGCAAACTAGCTCTCTGACTTGCACATTTTATTTTCTAATAAATGTACCAATCGATTTGCCTGATCGATTGATAGCCTGTTTGATTTTTCATAGCATGTGCAAATCGATTTTTCCCATCGATTGATTTATTCCAGACTTTATAATATCATCCAACCCTTTTACATAATCGATTTTACGAATCAATTAGCTTGTAGATCTTCAAGGTTTTGTTGATTTCTTGAGTTCCAAGCAATGGTTTCAAGTTGGTAGGATTGAATGGATGTTCCTGAAATTTTCTCAATTCACACTGTTAGATTTATTTAAAAGTGTATGTTTGTCAATAACTTCTAAAACGAGTGAACATATGTCAAACAATTATCCATATGTCTAACAATCTCCCCCTTTTTGATTTAAGTGACAAACATGCAATTTTTAACTTGAGAAACATTTCAAGGGCATTTCAAGAGAATATACTGAAATAAAAATAGTCTTGTAAACATTGTAAAGCTCCCCCTGAATGTGTATATCCAAGCAAATTGCAGAAACAATATATAACAATATATAGGATAACCACTGTTAGTACAAGTCAAGTTATAAAATTTCTCTCCCCCTTTGTTAGTTAAGTCAAAAAGAAGAGGAGGAAAAGGAATCACAATTTTGCTCCCCCTGAGATGGTAGCAAAAAAACTAAAAAACTTGAACAGATTAGTAACAAGTGCAGGAAATTCATTATGATTATAACCTTAAAAAAACTTGTATCAGTGCAATAAACAGAATCAAAACAGATTATGGCACGCATTGGAAGTCATGAAGATGAAATGAAATGAAATGCAGCAGCAAGTAACAAAAGCAATAAACTTCAAACACTATTATATTCATTGATCAATAGAGAGTACAACCAACATAAAGCAAAATTACACATAAAAGCAAAACAGAAAATCAAACAACTAGGAAAAACTAAAGTCCTAAACATCTATGGTTGGCTGATCCTCATTATTAGCAGGGGATGAGGCTGAGACCGCTGTATTACCCTCAGCAGGTGTCTCCTCAACATGAGCCACAACAACCTCTACATGAGTAGGAGTTTGCTCTTCAGCTGCTTGCCTTCCGATTTCAGCAACATCGCTGAAGGACAACTTAATGCCCAGATGTTCCTGAATAGCTGTTATATCCTGGGCCATCTGATTCTGGTCGGCTTGGATCTTCTGGATTGCAACATCCATTCTTGCATTCAGCGCCTCCATTTTGGCGTTGTGAGCCGCTTGAGCTGCCATAAACTCAAGGAGTTTGGAGAGCACCTCAGACCCAGCTGAAACAGACTCAGCAGTTGGTGGTTCAACACTTTGCTGGGTTGGTTCAGCAGTAGCTTGAGGTCGACTCCAAATACCATTCAGTTTACGTAGCAGCATTTGGTTCACTATGGATTCACCAAATGTCAGAATGGTTTTGGACAATTCTTCACCCTTTAGAGAAACCTTGAAGTGGGTGAGAATCTTAGTGATTAGCTGTGGATACGGAAGCACCAGCTTGCCTTGTGCTGCTTCCTGCATGTGGCGAAGCACAATCCATGCCCAGCTCATCTTGAGCTCCTTGCACAGACCCCACAGTAATACTATGTCCAACCGTTGGACAACTGCATGATTGCCGGAGCGTGGGACTAGCATCCGGGTGAGTGCATACATCAGCATACGATGCTGAACCTTCATCTGGCCGATAGGAAGTGAAACGGATTCTACAAAACCTTCAACCATCAGGTCCTGCACGGCTGTTTGCCTCTCCAGAGACTCTTCCCAGCCGTCATTAGTAGTGTCAGCTTCGGTGCTGCCGTCGACAGAGTTTCCATGGTACGGAAGTCCCGACAGGTTCGAGAACTCCTCGTAAGTCATGGAAATTTTCTTGCCCTTCACCGTTGCTTTGAAACCAGAATCCGTCATTTTGAACGTGGAGTAAAATGCACGAATCAGGTTTGGATAAGCGTCAAGTGAACAAGATAGAAAATCTTCCAAACCATGAAATCTGAGATGGTTTTGAAAAGTAAAACCATCGCTGTCAAAGTACTGGAAATCCAGAACTCTTGCTTCATGAATTTTGCGTTTGATGAAAGCTGGAGGAAGCTTGAATTCCTCAGTTGGCTTGCTTTGAGGGGCAGTAGCCTTTGATGTCGGTGTTGATTTATTCTGGGGTGTTGTCTTCTTTTGTGGAGTTGAAGAAACATCCTTCTTCTTCTTCTTCTTCTTCTGGGTTATCTCTTTCATTGCATCAGCCAGCAACTTCTCAGTTAGAGGGTCCTTCCTTTTCTTTGATTTTCCTTGGTCTGTTGCAACGCTTTTTCCTTTATCTTGCGCTGCAATCTTATGTGTAGGAATCGAGACTCATTTTGAAATAGTTGGTGGAGGGGATGGTGTACTTGAAGAAGATGAGGTGGAAGGTGTAGAGGGAGAAGTACGCTTAACTCTTGCCATTTTTAGTAATGTAGAAGTAATCTGAAGTAGAGAGGGAAAAGAGGGAGGTTGAATAGCTCAAAACAAGGAGAGAAGTCTGAGATTGCAGAGGTTTGAGAGCTGGAAATGAGAGGAATCGATGTTAGGGTTCGATTGAAACTGTTCCTTTTATACTGCTGGGTACGTAAATCGATTGGTCCAATCGATTTAGTTACCGTTGCTGGGTAAGGTGAAAAGACAGGAACGTAAAGACTAGTAAAAATATACGTAACGGTAATAATGTCAGTCGATTACTCAAATCGATGCCTGTAGTTACTCAATCGATTACCCAAATCGAATTCGTATCAGTCCAGAAGCTTCAAATGACAGCCCATGTAGAACTTCATCTCAGCATCGATTTCCCACATCGATTCTTTTGAGTGAAGAGCTTAACCAAGTTTACAAAATCCATTTGCCACATCGATTTCGACTTTGCTCAGAGAACTTACAAATCATATCAGAAGCTAACTTTTCTCATCATCGATTACCCAAATCGATCCTTTAAATGAAAATCTCAAACTAATTTTGACAATCGATTTCCCAAATCGACTTCGAGCTTGTTCAGAAATCTTTCATATCAGTCCAGAGACTGAGTTGTAACAGCATCGATTGTCCAAATCGATTATTTTGAATGAAGATTTCAAACATACATAATCCAATCGCTTTACCAAATCGACTTCGAGTGTAAAACTTAAAAAAACTTAGACATGTTATGGGTCAAGTCGACTAGTGCAATCGATTCTATAAAGACAGTTTCCTGTGTAACCACATGATAGTCGATTATCCCAGTCGATTGGACACATAACTCAGATCTGATTAGGATCTATTATGCCCAGTTTCATCCTTATGTGATGGAAGCTTTCCTTTGGCAATGCTTTGGTGAATATGTCTGCTAACTGTTCAGTTGTGTTGATGTACTCTAACTTGATGTTTCCACTTTGAAACTGATCTCGGATGAAGTGATGCCGAATCTCGATGTGCTTGGTCCGGGAATGCATAACTGGGTTCTTAGTGATGCTGATCGCACTTGTGTTGTCGCACAAGATGGGAACAGTTCCTAAGTCCCCACCAAAATCTAACAAATGATGTTTCATCCACATGATCTGAGCACAGCAACTTCCAGCTGCAATGTACTCAACTTCAGCTGTTGACAAGGCAATACTGGTTTGTTTCTTGCTGAACCAAGACACACGTGAATTACCTAGCAAATGACAAGTACCATAGGTACTTTTCCTATCCAGTGTGCAACCTGCAAAGTCTGAATCCGAGTAACCTACCAAAGAACAAGTTGATCCCTTAGGATACCACAATCCAAGGCTCCTAGTCCCAACTAAATACTGGAAAATTCTCTTAACCGCACTAAGGTGAGAATCTTTAGGATTTGATTGATATCTCGCACATATGCAAACACTGAACATAATGTCAGGCCTGTTTGCTGTGAGATACAACAGGGATCCTATCATGCCTCTATACCTAGAAACATCCACTGGTTTGCCTAATTCATCTCTATCTAGAATATTTCCTTGGCTCATTGGAGTATCTATGGACTTGAGATTATTAAAATCAAACTTCTTTAACAAATCAGTGCAATATTTTGTTTGGCTAATAAAGATACCATGCTTAGATTGGTTAATTTGAAATCCCAAAAAGTATGATAGTTCACCCATCATAGACATTTCAAATTGACCTTTCATTAAATTTTCAAAATTTTTGCACAATTTGTCATTTGTTGATCCAAATATTATGTCATCCACATAAATTTGGATCAGCAATATATTTTTTCCATTAGTTTGGATGAAAAGAGTTTTATCCACCTTTCCTCTTAAAAAGTTTTGTTGAATGAGGAAAGTGCTTAACTTTTCATACCAAGCTCTTGGAGCTTGTTTCAAACCATAAAGGGCCTTAGTTAGCTTAAACACATGGTTAGGAAAATATGGATTCTCAAATCCAGGTGTTTGGCTAACATACACCTCTTCATGGATGTCACCATTTAAAAAAGCACTTTTAACATCCATTTGGAATAGCCTAAAGTCCATAATACTAGCAAAAGCAAGGAGTATTCTGATAGCCTCTAACCTTGCTACACGGGCATAGGTTTCGTCGAAGTCTATACCCTCCTCTTGGTTGTAACCCTTGGCCACTAACCTAGCTTTGTTCCTTGTGATCACACCATTCTCATCTAGTTTGTTTCTAAAAACCCACTTAGTTCCTATGATGTGCTTATTTTCTGGTTTAGGTACTAGCTGCCAAACTTTGTTCCTCTCAAATTGGTTTAACTCCTCTTGCATAGCAAGTATCCACTCACTATTTAGAAGGGCTTCCTTAATGTTCTTAGGCTCAATCTGAGATACAAAGGCTGTAAGGTTACAAAAGTGTCCAAGGTTCCTCCTAGTGGCTACTCCTTTTGAGATGTCACCTATGATGTTATCTATGGGATGGTTTCTATTGAACTTCCACTCCTTAGGTAACTCATCTATTCTAATAGGCTCAACATAGTCACTGTTTGCTGGAGGTATAGGTTCCTTTGGTTCTAAAGGGTCAGATTCTATAACTTCATCTAAGGGGGCATCAACAATGGAAGGAGTGTTGTTCAAGTTTTCTTTAAAAGTTTCATCAAATTTCACATGAACAGATTCTTCAATTGTTTTTGTCCTCTTGTTATAGATTCTATAGGTTTTGCTAGTTTGGGAATAACCTAGAAAGATACCCTCATCAGCCTTGGGATCAAACTTGCCTAGGTGTTCTTTACCATTATTCAAAACAAAGCACTTGCAACCAAACACTCTAAAGTAGGAAATATTAGGCTTTCTACCCTTGAACAACTCATAAGGAGTTTTCTTAAATATTGGCCTAATCAAAACCCTGTTGACAACATGTGTGGCAGTGTTAATTGCATCAGCCCAGAAATACTTCGGAGTATTTGAATCTTTCAGCATGGTCCTAGCTAACTCCTCTAGGGACCTATTCTTCCTCTCTACAACACCATTTTGCTGTGGTGTTCTAGGGGTAGAATACACGTGATGAATGCCATTTTCTTCACAAAAAGTGTCAAAAGAATCATTTTGGAATTCACCTCCATGATCACTTTTGATAGACATAATTTTCTGACTTGTTTCATTTTGAACTAAGTTTGCAAACTTTTTGAAAACAGAAAATGTGTCACTTTTATGAGTTAGAAAATAAGTCCAAGTAAATCTAGAATAGTCATCAATTAACACAAATCCATACAGGTTGCCACCAAAGCTTCTAATTTGAGATGGTCCAAACAAATCCATGTGGATAAGTTGCAAAACCCTATTGGTTTTGACCATATCAATTGGGGGAAAAGTAGACTTGACAAGCTTACTCTTCTCACAAGAATCACACAGCCTATCTTTAGAAAACTTTCTATTGGAAAGGCCTATGACTAACTGCTTGCTAACAAGTCTATTTAAATGATCAACATGAATGTGTGCAATGCGTTTATGCCATAACTAAGTTTCATCAGCATTAGATAATAAGCAACAAGTAGAATCAGCAGGCATAGCATTCAAGTCCAGCATGTAAATATTAATAATTCTATCACCTACTAATTTCATGCTTTTATCATGCTTGTTCTCAATTATGCAAGAAAGTGGTGAAAAGCTTACTTGAAACCCATTGTCACATAGCTGACTTATACTTAGAAGGTTATGTTTCAGCCCTTCCACATATAAGACATTTTTAATTATGACAGTTGATTCGTTTCCAATGTTACCTTCACCGCATATCTTGCCCTTGTTGTTATCTCCGTACTTTACAAATCCACCTTCTTTTAAATTCAGGGACAAAAACATTGACTTGTCCCCTGTCATATGCTTTGAGCATCCACTATCAAGATACCATTTGTGTTTAGTGAATCTCAAGCATACATGTAAAAAGATTAGAAATTCGATTTAGGTCCCCAATTTAAATTGGGTCCTAGGGGGTTAGTCTCAACATCTTTTGTCTTGATTTTCCAAATCTGTTTGCATCCTCTATTTGCTAGTCTTTTTAATTTGCAATTGTAAATAAAATGACCTTTTCTACAACAAAAATGACAAGTAACATTAGAGGATACATACTGTTTTGGTTTGACAAAGACATTATGCAAATGGCTAGGTTTCACAAAATTCTGGTTATGCTTAACATTACCATATCCTATGCCATATTTATTCTTTTTAGCATGCATTGTCTGTTTAAAACCAAGTCCAGATTTTATGTTGACACTTCTCTGGTTGCTAAGAATATCATTCAGTTTATCCTTGCTACTAGAAAGTTTTAATAAATCAGACTTCAATGATGCAACAAAATTCACAAGTTCAATACATTTGACAGATTTATTATGCGAGTCCTTTTTCAATTGTTCACACAATTCCTCAATTTTCTTATAATCAGTTTTCATTTGATCATGCAACATGCATTGTTGTTCAAGCATTTTCTTGGTATTAATCAATTGCTTAACAAATTTGACATACTCATCATGCAATTCATTAAATGCATCTTGCAGTTCATCAAAAGAAGGATTATATTGGGAACTTACCTCGCTTTCTGATTCAGAATCCGTGTTAGCCATGAGGCACATATTAGCTTCTTCAGTTTCTGAAGATATGGAGGATTCTTCATTGTCGTTCCATGCAACATATGTTTTTCTGTTCTTCTGGGCTGGTTCCTTGCCTTTAGTTTTGGAATTTCTGTTCTTGTTCTGCAGCTTGTAACAATCAGCCTTGATATGATCAGTTTTTCCACACTCATAGCATGTGATTGTTTTACTGTCATTGTTCTTTGAGCTGGATTGTTTTCTGAATTTACTGTCTTTCTTTTTCAGAAATTTCTTAAACTTTTTGACAAGTAGCCCAAGTTCAGGTTCCTCATCATCTTCACTGCTTGAATTATCTGAACTGCTCTCATGTTCAGATTTAGACTGCTGTGTTTGGGCTTTCAACGACAATCCTTTTCGTTTGCTGTCACCTAGTTCAGCTTCATTGAGTCTATGTAGTTCCATTTCATGCTCCCTCAGTTTTCCAAACAATGTAGCTATAGTCATTCGATTCTGCAATGGCAGTGACTTTTGGTTGCCACTCCCTAGTCAAGCACCTCATTACCTTTCCAATTTACTGATCATTGTCTATCTCTTTGCCTAAGACATTCAGGTTGTTGACTATATGCGTAAAACGGGTCTTCATGTCGTTCACTGATTCTTCTTTCTTCATGCTAAATAATTCGTATTCGTGCATGAGGGTATTTATACGAGCTCTCTTTACATCAGTGGTTCCTTCATGCGTCTGTTGAAGTGTGTCCCACATCTGTTTTGCTATTTGGCAGTTTGAGACTCTGAAGAATTCATCATGACTCAAGGCTGCAGTGATGATGTTTTTGGCTTTGGCGTTGTACCCAACTTTCTTTTTATCATCCTCAATCCAATCACTTTTAGGCTTTAGGATTGCTGATTCACCTATACCTGCTATGGTTGGCACAAACGGTCCATTTTCTACAGCATCTAGAATGTCAATACCACTAGCTTCAAGAAAAATTAACATACGTTGTTTCCAATACATGTATGCGGCTCCGTTAAATGCAGGAGGTCTAACTAATGATGCACCTTCTCCTAAGAAATCAGAAGTCATGATACCTTTTTTTTGAGAAAAACAACTTTTTTTATGAAAAAAAAGGCAGGCTCTTGATGCCAATTGTTGGTGTATGTGACCTCTGATTTTCTGAAGAATTATACATAATGATATCTAATCTAATATGAATGCACAACAGATTAATAAATTCAATTTTTATTTCACACCAAATTGAATACGGTCCCTAATTTACAATTCTAATGAATGTCAAAACTATATGGATCATGGTAACTAAGAGAGATGCATTTGACAAGATTGATTGTTATGGATGCTGATTTACATGCAATTATTATTAAGACAATTAATCAATATCCGAAACAAAATAATTGTTGAAATGTAAACAAGATAAGGGAAAGAGAAAAGGTGTACGCAGGATTTTATACTGGTTCAGCTGTCTCGTGACGACCTACGTCCAGTCCCAAGATCCAACAAGATCTTAGCCTATCCAATAGAACTTCTTAGAATCAGTTTACAGATTATTACAGCGTGCCTCGCACCAATCTTAAACTATTCACCCTGTTCTATCTTTTCCCTTCCCTGAATTCCCAAGTTTAAGTCCCATAAACTTGTCCAAGAATTCAGTCAAGCGTCTTCTTGTTGACAGCCCTCAACCCCGAAGAACGCCACCAGTCGCAGCTAGATTTTCGCAGAGTAATTTGTTACAAAAGAGTATTACAGAATATGAAACATATCTAATATACAAATTTCTTGATCTTGCTTCTTCTCAAAGTAATCTTTCTCAAATCGGTCTTTTCCAATCCTCAATGATCACAAGTTGTTTGTCCATGATTGAAAAAGGATGTTCAATTGATATTGGTTGAGAAAGAGTTATCTCATGTGTTGTAGCTCTGAAAAAGAATTATCAAAGTTATTATGTTGGTTATTGTATATTGTGACATTATTGTGAGAAGAAGAGTATGAAAGCAGTTTATATAGTTTCAGGAAAAAACAACATATGAATCGATTTGGCCAATCAATTCATTAAAGTTATAAAGCACACTAATCGATTTATACAATCGATTTCGCGAATCTTGTTTTTCTTGAATCCTGAAACTGCACAAAATAATCGATTTAACTAATCGATTCTTTTAACTGAGTTCTTCAGACTTGGATGAATGTTCTTAATTGAATCGATGTTCATAATCGACTTGGCGTGTTTTGTTCCAACAACGAGATCAAAACAATCGATGTACTTGATCGATTCAACCAATTCAGTCATCTCTGTTTCTAAAACATTTTGTACCAATCGCTTTAGTCAATCGATTACACTGGTTCCAGGGACACAGTGATTTTCAACAATCGACTTGCCTAACCGATTGAAAAATTAAGTCTGAAGCTCATTACAACCAGTTGGTTCAGTCAATCGATTTACCACGTCGATTGATGCCAACTTTAATATAACAGAAGTAAGTAAGTAGATTGAGCTAATCGACTATGGATGTTCCAGACCAAGGTCATTTTGAAATATATTTTGGTAAGTCGATTTGCCTAATCGCTTTACAAGCATTGGTTTGGTTTTGGAACATTCACATTCGATTTGGTCAATCGATGTAGACAAAACATAACATAAAAAATGATTGAATAATCGATTTGCCAAACCGACTAGTTTGCAAGGTGAGCTACTGACTTGCGCATTTAAATTTTAATAAGTGTTCAAGTCGATTTGTCTAATCGATGTAAACCATCAGTTCAGTCTTGGTGAATTAAACAATCGATCTGCCTAATCGATTTGTGGCAAACTAACTCTCTGACTTGCACATTTTATTTTCTAATAAATGTACCAATCGATTTGCCTGATCGATTGATAGCCTGTTTGATTTTTCATAGCATGTGCAAATCGATTTTGCCCATCGATTGATTAATTCCAGACTTTATAATATCATCCAACCCTTTTACATAATCGATTTTACGAATCGATTAGCTTGTAGATCTTCAAGGTTTTGTTGATTTCTTGAGTTCCAAGCAATGGTTTCAAGTTGGTAGGATTGAATGGATGTTCCTGAAATTTTCTCAATTCACACTGTTAGATTTATTTAAAAGTGTATGTTTGTCAATAACTTCAAAAACGAGTGAACATATGTCCAACAATTATCCATATGTCTAACATGTAACCCCTTAAATTTTATAATAGACTATTTTATTAATTAAATAGGATTTTAAATAATTAATTTGATGATAAAATTAATTTTGATATGTGCTAGTTTGATACATATTATATTAAATGAGTGATATAAATAATAAATATATTATTTTATTATTTTATTTTAAGCACAATAATGTTTTAGTGTAATATTTTGAAGAATAAGATTTTATGCAATTTTACGTGTATATACGTATATGCAATTAACGTAATATTTTTCTAGGCTTTTGCTTATGTAATGATATTTCAATTATTTATAACTATTTTCTATTTTAAATTGTTTATTTTATACATAATTATCTTGGGATTGTACTAATATTGTGTTTGATTTCCTTTATTTTTATATAGTTATTATGGTATGATGATTTTATATGTATTTATTATGATTTAGTAATTAATAAAGTATTGATGTTATATTTATTTATTTTTTTATTTCTAATATTTTTCAACAATGGTAGTAATTTGATGTGAGTATTTGAAAAAAAATAAGTATGATTATAGTGATTAATTTGAATATGAGAGTTTTGGTTATTAATGTATTTTAAAAGATTAATTATTTTATTTTATAAAGTATTACTATTGAAATAATATTAATATTTCACTAATTAAATTGTGTTTAAAAAAAATATTAACAAAATAGTTTTGGTAATTGTTTTTTTTTAAAATAAATAAATAAATAAATGAAACTAGTAAAATGTGTCTTTTGGATTAAGCTCATATGCAAGAGTAAACCCTAATTAATTAATTAAATAAAAAAAAGAATTTAATTGAATAGTGAGAGAAGGAGATATACCACAAAGAGAGAGTAGCTCCACGTAAAGAATCAGGACAGCCGGAACTTGAGAGTAAAAGAGGAAATTGACACCGATGATCGTTAACTGTTTTGAAAAATTTTCTCTGTTCTCGCTCAAATTTTAGTATGTTGTTTTATTCATTTAAGTAGTCAAATAAACAAACTTCCTCAGATTTTTAACCATTCAAATTTCTCTCTAAAACCGTTTATAAAATACCTTATTTTGTACCGTTGTGGAATCATATTTGTGTGTGAAAGCGTCGAAATAAGGTAAGGGATGATAAAATGTTTTAATTCATGAGTATAATATATTGTGAGATGAACGAGAAAACTGTATTTCTCCACGATTCATCTGGGGTTCACTACGTATGGCAGTAGCCCTTTGAGGGATAAATTAATTAATGTACAATACGGAAATTGCAAGAATAAAATATGGAATAGGAATATTTATAAGGTGTTGATTGATTTAACTTCATTAAATGTGTCCTAGTTGATATTGTTGTGATATTGAGTGTCGAATGAATTTTATGTGTATGCTTGATTAGACGAGTCTTTGTGATGTGATAATAAAAGGTGAATTCATTTTGATGAGTTCAGGTGATGAAATATGATTAGTGGTAGTGATGTCGTGAATTTGTGATGAGAATATTGAAATAACGCCATAATGGTGAAATAATTGTGATTTTCATTTGGGTTTGAAATGAAAGTCTTAATTGAGTATCTAGGCCAACAAGGGGAGAAATTCAATATTGAGAAATTGTGAAGTGAATATTATTTTGTCATTACGGAGAAGTACAACTGAATGAGCCTAATTGTGGCAGTCTGCTGTTGAGCCTTAAGGCAAGATTGTTAGACCTTGGAGGTATTTGGGTGGGGAATTCTTAGCTGACTTGGAGGTCGCACTCCAAATGTTGGGAGCTACCATGCAACACACGTTTACCTTGAAGGTCGCGTATATGTTTCTCGGGTTATGTTGAAGGGATCTATGAGGACTAATTTGAATTGTCCTTCCACCGGGACGCTGACATAGTATCAAGCCTCCTAACCAAGTAATTCAAAGTTAGAATGGTATGACATTGTGAAGTAAAGTCTAAGCTCATGCATAACATTTCTTTTTTTGTAATTAATGTTGCATGGTTGGGAGCAACCATGCAACAAACGTTTACCTCGAAGGTCGCGTATATGTTTCTCGGGTTATGTTGAAGGGATCTATGAGGACTAATTTGAATTGTTCTTCCACCGGGAAGGTGACATAGTATCAAGCCTCCTAACCAAGTACTTCAAAGTTAGAATGGTACGACATTGTGAAGTAAAGTCTAAGCTCATGCATAACATTTCTTTTTCTGTGATTAATGTGTATCGTGTGTGATAATAATTTCTCTTAGACGATTCGATGTTACAGTGAAATTTGTTTATTTTATTTGCGTGATTTTGACCTTTTAATGTGATATTTTCTTGAAGAATGTTTGCGTAATGATACGGTTTTATTATGATTGTTTGTGTTCTTCTTACTTATATTATAGAATCAACATGATTTCGAAACTCACCTCCTTCGTTGTTTGTGTTTGACTGGTTTGGTCATGTGTCTGTGAAATCCTATTTATTATAAGTGAATGAGTCTTGAAGTTCAAGTTTGGGAGAAACTCCGCTTTGATCGGTGATACTGAGAATTAGGAGTTGTAATTTATATTTTAGTTATGTAATTATAAATGACTTTCTATATCAAAACCTTAGTACTAGTAAGTTTTTGGAATTAAAATAGGAATTTATAGGTAAATCAAGTTCATCGGGATTAAATTGTTTTAATTGATTAATAAAGTTTGAATTGTTTCATGTGACACCCTAAACCCCAAAATAATATATATAATAATTTGAATAATATTCCTATTAAATTTGCAGCGGATAATAAAATTTATTTCCAATAAAATAAAAACTTTTATTTTTCGTTTAGGATATCACGTTTCACAAAATAAAATAGAACACTTCAAACTTATTTTTTTTTTTGAAATAATGCAATCTAGGTAAGCTTGATTTAAGTATAATTACTTGTTTAATTCTAAAAACTAACTATTACTTCTAAGGTTTTCATACAAATATTTGTTTCAAATTAAATAAGAAAATACAAACTACAACCCTTATTCTGGTATCACCTATCAGAACGGGGTTCCTCCCAAACTTGAACTTCAAGACTCATTAACCTGTAACAACTGCGATTTCAAAAACGCATGGCCAAGCCAGTCAAACACAAACAATGAAGCAGGAGAGTTTTGAACCATGTTAATAGTATAATATAAATAAGAAGAACGTGCAATTAATCATAAATAAAATGTATCATTACACAAACATTCTTCAAGGAAAAACATAACATTATAAAGTCAAAATCACTCCAGGAAAATCAATAAAGTTTCACTATAACATCAAATCATCTAAGAAAACTATCTTGGAGGACGAACAATTCAAATTGGCCCTATCCTCATGTATCCCCTCTACTCAACCTGAGACACATATACATCACAGTCGAGGTAAACGTGTGTTGCATGATAGCTCCCGACATTTGGAGTGCTACCTCCAAGTTATATAGGAATTCCCCACCCAAATACCTCCAAGGTCTAACAATCTTGCCTTCAGGCTCGACAGCTAACCACCATGATCAGGCTCATTCAGTTGTACTTCCCCGAAATCACTAGGCTTGTCAGGCCCTACGTATATGATGACAAAATAATATTCACTTCACAAATTCTCGATATATTTTCTCCCCTCGTTACTTTCTCGTTCATCTCACAATATATTATGCTCATGAATTTTAAACGCACTCTCACCCCTTACCTTATTAGGACGCTTTAACAAACCCAAGAATCAATGGGAGTTTTCAACAGCAACTGCTTATCGACAATGTACAACGAACAAAATGGAATAAATGGCGAGTTCACAAAATTGTCGAGATGCAACTGATACATTATGTGGAGCAAACAAATCAATGTTAAATAATTAATAGCAATTTTAGGAGAAAAATGGAGTCAAAATGACGGCAAAAAACTGTAGAAAAAGTCTCACCGACTTGTAGGAGCGTCGGGTGGGTCTAACGTCAACTTCACCGAAAAATGAAAATGAGTAATGTTTCTTGAAGCTTTTGACGAGGGAAATCCAAATATGATATCTATTTTTCGAAAGGATGAATGTGGTTTCCATAATATCCCAAAAACAGTCCGTCCAAGGGACGAAATATGGTTGTTTATAGTTAAATGGAGTCACGATCAGCCAAGGCAAGGCCAGAAATGAGTGCTTCGGTCGATTTTGTGTGTGAAGCCAACTATTCATGTATTTCCATGGCAAAATGAGAGAGAATTCGAGATAGATCACATACGGCTACTGTGACACCCTAAACCCCAATAAAATCTTTTTTTTTTTCATTTAAGGTAAAGAATATCACATAATCATAAAAATGTCACGTAAATTTAAAATTTCCGTCAAACATACTGAAATCGAAATCATAATGTTAAACAACAAAATCCTTTTTGAAGTACACGTACTTTATGTTTTAAATCCGGTGTAAATAAAGCCCCCACCCGATGTCACTATCAGAGCGGGAATTCCCAAAATAAAAATACTTCAAATAACATCAATACAACGCATGTAAATAGAGTATCCAAGACATGACTACTTCAGCCTCTCTGATGGTATTAGTCATCACCTGCGACTTACAGCTCGTCTGCGTCCGTCGCAAACACCAAACCAAACACAAACAATGAGGGGTGAGTATCGAAATTATGTAACAATATAAAATACACGAAGAGAACACGCAAGCAATCAAATTATCACAATCTCAAAACAGTCAAGTGTATAATATCAACGATTTATCAAATTCATTCACAATAAGTCAATCACAATAATGAAATGCTATGCATGTCCTATACTCTATACTTCGTCATTTGGTACCATTCTACTTTGAAGTACTTGGTTAGGAGGCCTGATACTATGCCACTACAAGAGCGGACGGACAATTCATGAATGGCCAAGTCCTCATAGATCCTCTCAACTCAACCCGAGACACATATACGCGACAGTCAGGGTACTCTTGTGTTGCACGGTAGTTCCCGACCTTAGGGAATAACCCACTAATCCACTTAGGAATTCCCCACTAGGTCTACCCCCAAAGTCTATAAGTCTTACCTTACAGTTCGACTGTAGCCCTCCACGATCAGGCTCATTCATTTGTACTTCCCCGAATCACTAGGTTTGTCAAACCCTCCCTATATTAAGACAAAATAATCCTATCTCCAAAATCTATAACACATATCTCAGACTTACTCGATCATCACAATTCAATGATCATCACAATTCAATATGTTTCAGTTTAACATCACAATATTCATCACAATATTTATTAAAATTAAATAAATAAATTATTTGCTACTTATAATAGAACTAAAACTATATTTAATATCATCGAACATACATATTATTATACCAATATAAAACAAACGTCTAATTTTAATTAAAATAAAATAGAATCACATATTTAAAAAAATTGAATATGGCATATATCTATAATTTGGGTGTTAAAATAGATAGTCAATAAGTCCTATATAATGCAACTAGTAGTGTTTACATTTATTTAAATTGGTGAGTATTGTAACAATTTTTAATTATAACTAAAATAAAAATAACACATATCCAGTATTACTATAATCCGTATACAGGAATATAAAAGTATAATATTAACATATTTAAGTTTATAATGTGATAATATATATATATATATATA
>JBBPBT010001178.1:382241-392796 GCA_037974875.1 Cicer bijugum | reverse complement strand
GTATTGATGTTATATTTATTTATTTTTTTCATTTCAAATATTTTTTAACAATGGTAGTAATTTGATGTGAGTATTGGAAAAAAAAATAAGTATGACTATAGTGATTAATTTGAATATGAGAGTTTTGGTTATTAATGTATTTTAAAATATTAATGATGTTATTTTATAAAGTATTAGTATTGAAATATATTAATATTTCACTAATTAAATATTGTTTAAAAAAAATATTACCAAAATAGTTTTGGTAATTGTTTTTTTTTTAAAATAAATAAATACATGAAACTAGTAAAATGTGTCTTTTGGATTAAGCTCATATGCAAGAGTAAACCCTAATTAATTAATTAAATAAAAAAAGAATTTAATTGAATAGTGAGAGAAGGAGATATACCCCAAATTTTAGTATGTTGTTTTATTCATTTAACAAAATAAAAATAGTAAAATAGTAAAATATAAATAAAGAGACCAATGTGGTTGACTCTATGAACCCTAATTGTTAATAATATAAAATAAACAAAACAAGGGAAGGGAGTTGGAAGGGCAGCCGTAGAACCAAAGAGTAAACACAACAACCTATCGTTTGACACTGGAGAGCCATAACTGTCCCAGAAAAGTTTCTCTGTTTTCGTCCAAATTTCAGTATGTTGTTTTACTCATTTATCTATTCAATTAACCACAATTTTTCAGATTTTTAACAACCCGAATTTCTCCCTAAAATACTCGATTTCTCCGTTTACAGAAATCCTTATTTTGCACCGTTCTTCTTCACCGTAAGTCCAATTTGAGTGAAACCAACGCCAAAACGACCGTGTGTAAAGTGGCTATATTATCCATTGATTGGGTTTCTGATTTATGGTAATTTTCCTTGACCAAATTTCGAATTTAGTTTTTAGAGTATCTTTTCATAATTTATTTTTAACGTTGAGCCATAAACTATCGAGTTAGATCGATTGAAGGATCAAGAATCAACGAACAAAGGTTGTTTGCTCGTGGAATCGTATTCGTGTGTGAAAGCTTCAAAATAAGGTAAGGGGTGAGAGAGCGTTTGAATTCATGAGTATAATATATTGTGAGATGAACGGGAAAATCGTAGTTCCCAACGATTCATCCGGGGCTTGCTACGTACGGCAGTAGCCCTTTGAGAGATAAATTGATTAATTTGAAATATGAGAATTGTGAGATTAAAATGTGAAATAGAAATTTTTATAAGGTGTTAATTGATTTAATTTTCGATACTTGTGTGGTAGTTGATATTTGTTATTATTGTGATGTTGGATGTTGAATGAAATTATGTGTACATGTTTGCTTAGATAAAATTATGTGATGTGATTATGAAATATGGATGCATGGTTTGATATATGCTTACGTGATGATAATGATGATTTTTGATTGATGATAGTGATGTTATAAAATTGTGATGAACTTATATGATGATCATGATTATTTATGATTAATGATATTATAAAATTGTGATGAAAATATTGAAGTACCCCATACTTGATGAGATAGTGATGATTCTTAAATACGATGCTCTTAAGGGAGTAGTCTAAGCTAACGGGGGGAGAAAATAAATATTGTGAATGTGTGAAGTGGAGATTATTTTGTCATCATATAGGTAGGGCCTGCCAAGCCTAGTGATTCTGGGGAAGTACAACTGAATGAGCCTGATCGTGGCGGTCTACTGTCGAGCCTTAAGGCAAGATTGTTAGACCATGGAGGTATTCCGGTGGGGAATTCCTAGGTGACTTGGAGGTAGCACTCCAAATGTCGGGAGCTACCATGCAACATACGTTTACCTCGACTGTCACGTATATGTGTCTCGGGTTTTGAGTTGAGGGGATCTCTGAGGACACGGCCAATTTGAATTGTCCGTCCACCGAGATGGTGGCATAGTATCATGGCCTCCTAACCAAGTACTTTAGAGTTAGAATGGTACCACATTGTGAAGTAGAGTCTAAGCTCATGCATAGCATTGCATTTCCTTGTGATTGATGTGTTTCAAAGGTAATATTAATTAGATGATTTGATGCATATTATAATGAGATGATTATTTTACTTGAGTTACTTTGATGTTATAGTATGATACTATTTAATTAAATATCTTGATATATCTTAAAGTGATTATGATACGGTTCTATTATGATTGTTTGCGTGTTCTTCTTACTCATATTATACTATTAACATGATTTCAAAACTCACCTCCTTCGTTGTTTGTGTTTGACTGGCTGGGCCCTACGTTTGTGAAATCGCAGTTATTACAGGTTAATGAGTCTTGAAGTTCAAGTTTGGGATGAACCCCGCTCTGATAGGTGATACCGGGAATAAGGGTTTTAATTTGTATTTTACTTATTTAATTTGAATCAAATTTTTGTATGAAAACCTTAGAAGTACTAATAAGTTTTTAGAATTAAATCAAGTAATTATACTTAAATCAAGTTTATTGAGATTAAATTGTTTTATTTGAGTAATAAAATTTGAATTGGTGCATGTGTACTTTGAGAAACGTGATATCCTAAATTAGTTGCAAAAGATTTTATTTTCTTGAAAATATAATTCTATTTATCCGCTTCAAATTTTAAAGGAATATGATAAAAATTATTATATATATTATTTTGGGATTTAAGGTGTCACATTAGTGGTATCAGAGCAGGTCTGTCCAATCAGGCCGGGTGGGTTGAGTGTCGGTTCAATGGGAGTCAAATGTCAGTCGTGTCAATTGTGTTTTCTTGTGTATTAATTATGTTTACTATCATGTTTTTCTGCTTTTATATTATTGTGTTATTGTCATGTGGTATATGCTTTTGTGTAATTATACATATATTTGAAGTTACTAATGAACTATACACTTTTTGCTTACTCTAATTATGTTGTGATTATAAGCTTCTAATTAAGTGACAAAATAAACCATGAAATTATTTGTTAAAATTTGAGTGAAGTTTAATTGTTGACATGACCAAATTAATTACCTTTTGATTAGACTTGTGGTTTGCGTTTCTAACTTGGATTATTTGCTCTGTTGTTATAGTGGATAGGTAGAAATAATTTTTATTGTCTAGTTATATATTTAAAATTATTAATTTAATGGAGATAATATTAATTATTGATTGATTATGATTATTAATTATTTTCGCTATCATGTTTTTATTTGTTATATTATTGTGTTATGTGATGTATGCTTTTGTATTATTGTACATATATTTGAAGTTAATAATTAACTATTTACTATCTTCTTACTCTAATTGTGTGACACCCTAAACCCCTAAAAGATATAAATCCAACTTCTGACTCTTTTCAATCTCTTCCAATAGTCCACTAGTTACCTTCAACATTCCCAATTTAATACTTTCTGGTGTCACTTCACAAACTAAACTAAGATCTCTAAATTGTTCCAACAACTCACTATGCTTAACCATTAAGGCGGACACACTCAAAGTCTTCCTACTCAAGGCATCAGCCACTACATTGGCCTTTCTAGGGTGATATTTAAGCTCAAAATCAAAATCTTTAAGGAATTCCATCCACCTACGTTGTCTCATATTCAACTCCTTCTAATCAAAAAGATACTTAAGGCTCTTATGGTCACTAAAAACCTCAAATCTGGATCCATATAAATAATGTCTCCACATCTTATGTACAAAGACAACTGCTGCTTGTTCTAGGTCATGGGTAGGGTAGTTTCTCTCATGAATCTTCAGTTGCCTAGAAGCGTATGCCACTACCTTTCCATCCTGCATAAGTACTCCACCTAATCCGGAACCACACGCATCACAATATACTACAAAGGGTTCACTTAGGTCAGGCAATACTAAGATTGGTGCAGAGGTCAATCGTTTCTTAAGCTCTTGGAAACTATTCTCACAATGAGTATCCCACACGAACAATTCCCCTTTACGGGTCAACTTAGTTAAAGGTAAGGCCAACCTGGAGAATCCTTCTATGAACCTACGATAATAACTTGCCAATCCTAGGAAACTCCTAATCTCAGTCACTGATTTAGGTGCTTAGGTGCTTTCCATTCTAAGACACTCTCCACTTTGGTAGGATCAACAGCTATTCCACCTTTTGAAATTATATGTCCTAGGAAACTTACTTCCTCTAACCAAAATTCACACTTAGACAACTTGGCAAATAATTGTTTCTCCTTAAGGGTTTCCAAGACTATCCTTAGGTGTTTACCATGTTCTTCCTTAGTCTTAGAGTACACTAAGATATCATCTATAAACACCACCACAAAAGAGTCTAGGTAAGGATGAATGATCCGATTCATGTAATCCATAAACACTGCTGGTGCATTAGTCACACCAAAAGGCATAACCAAATACTCGTAATGGCCACAACGGGTCCTAAAGGCGGTCTTAGGGGTATCAGAAGGTTTCACTCGGATCTGATGGTAACCTGACCTCAGATCGATCTTACTAAACACACATGATCCTCTCAATTGATCCATAAGGTCATCTATCCTAGGTAGCAGATACTTATTCTTGATTGTCGCTTTATTAAGTCGACGGTAATCTACGCATAACCTCATAGAGCCATCCTTCTTCTTAACCAACAACACAGGTGCACCCTATGGTGAAACACTAGGCCTTATAAATTGTTTATCTAAAAGCTCTTCCAATTGTTTCTTAAGCTCAGACAATTCTAAGGGAGACATCCTATACGGTGCCATGGATACGGGTCCAGTACCTGGTACAAGGTCAATACTAAACTCAATCTCACGAATAAGTATCTGCTACCTAGGATAGATGACACGGTTGGCAGATAGCCAATCCATACCAAGAATCACATCAACCAGACGCAAAGGTAGACACACTAAGTAAACTCGAAAGTCCCTTCCACACACATGGATAGAAATGTCAAGACAAACACTAGAGGTATCAACAGAATCACTAGTTGGGGTATTCACAATCAACTCATACTGTAAACGAGATACAGGTAGTCCTAAACGTCTAACACAATCAAGAGAAACAAAAGAATGAGTGGCACCACAATCAAATAGTACAAATAAAGGAGTATCGCTTATGAGACATGTACCATGGATCAAGTTGTCTTTCTCAGACGCTCCTGCACCACTGAGGGCAAAGACTCTTCCATTGGATTTAGGTCGGCTGGCTTGGGAACTCTGGTTTCCAGGCTGTGGGGTCTTCCTTGGGTAAGGGCATGTGGTGCTAATGTGGCCTTGTTGTTGACAATTAAAACAAGTAATTCCAGCATCTCTATATTCATATGTCATGTGACCCTGCTTTCCACACCTGCTACATCGGATAGGAGTAGCTAGATAACCATTATTACCATTGTTGTTGCGCGAGACTTGACTCATGTTGTTACTATTTCCGCTACTAATTCCTCGCCCATTGGGGTTTCCTCTACCACTCCCATAACTATAATTGTTCCCATTTCCTTTTCCGTTACCACTACTAGCTCCTTTTCCAGCTGAAAAACTGTGTTGTTGATAGTTCAAACGACTTCCAGATCTACTAGGAGGGAAAGAGTAAGGTTTTCCTCTATTATGATGCATAGGCCTCTTGTCCTTCATGACTCCAGTGTTTCGGTAATGTGCCTTTTCAGCACGGCTATCCTCATCATAAATCCTACTCTTATTCACTAGGGTAGGAAAGTCGCGGATCTCTTGTATTCCAACCTGTTTCTTGATCTCTGGCCTGAGTCCCATTTCAAACTTGATGCACTTAGACTTTTATCCTGCTTCTCCAACATAGAGTGGATAGTACCTGGATAGTTCCTCGAACTTAGCAGCATACTCCGCTACTGACATATTCCCATGTTCCAATTTTACAAATTCCATCTCCTTTCTATTACGGATATCTTCAGGGAAATACTTAATTAGAAACATGTTCTTGAATATAGTCCAAGTAATTGCAGTCCCTGCATTCTCTAAATGTTGGCGGGCATTATCCCACCAATGTTCAGCTTCCTCCGTCAACATAAAGGTACCAAGATGCACTTTCTGACCTTCAGGACATGCCACTCCTCTGAAAATTTTCTCGACTTCTTGCAACCACTTTTGAGCTCCATCAGGATTATAGTGACCTTCAAATGATGGGGGGTTAGCCTTGTGAAATCGATCCATCACCATGAATTCATTTATCTGCACATTTCCTTGGCCACCACTATAGCTAGTAGCTTGAGCAACAGCTTGAGCAGCAATCTGTGCAGCTTGAGTAGCAGCTTGCGCAGAGGCTTGTGCAGTAGCTTTGGATTCAGCCAAAGCTTGAAGAGCCTGCACTGTAACTCCTGCCAGGGACTCTAGAGCCTCAACAATTGCAACATCGTTCCTTCCACTAGCCATCACTACCTACATCAACCAGATAAGCCAATCAAATATAGTGAGACACTTAGGGAAGTGAGAAACTAACTTAGTTCTACAACACTAACACAATAATGGCCATAACCACAAAATACATAACGGAATACACAGGGAAACATAGCGAACACATAACACATTTACGGTCTGATTGGACAGACTCGCTCTGATACCACTAATGTGACACCCTAAACCCCAAATAAATTTTCTTTTCTTTTTTTTTTTTTTTAAAAGAGTATCACGTAATCATAAACATGTCACATAAATTCAAAATTTCCATCAAACATAATGAAATCGAAATCATAATGTCAAACAACAAAATTCTTTTTGAAGTACACGTACTTATATTTTAAATTCAATGTAACTCAAGTCCCCACCCGATGTCACTATCAGAGCGGGAATTCCCAAAATAAAAATACTCCAATTAACATCAATACAATGCATATAAATAGAGTCTCCAAGACATGACGGCTTCCGCCTCTCTGATGGTGTTAGTCATCACCTGCAACTTTCAGCTCGTCTGCGTCCGTCGCAAACGCCAAACACAAACAACGAGGGGTGAGTATCGAAATTATGTAACGATATAAAATACACGAAGAGAACACGCAAACAATCAAATTATCACAATCTCAAAAACAGTCAAGTGTATAACATCAACGATTTATCGAATTCATTCACAATAAGACAATTACAATAATGAAATGCTATGCATGTCCTATACTCTATACTTCGTCATTTGGCACCATTCTACTCTGAAGTACTTGGTTATGAGGCCTGATACTATGCCACTACAAGAGTGGACGGACAATTCATGAATGGCCAAGTCCTCATAGATCCCCTCAACTCAACCCGAGAGACATATACGCGACGGTCGGGGTACTCTTGTGTCGCACGGTAGTTCCCGGCCTTAGGGAATAACCCACTAATCCACTTAGGAATTCCCCACTAGGTGTACCCCCAAGGTCTATCAGTCTTACCTTACAGTTCGACTGTAGCCCTCCACGATCAAGCTCATTTAGTTGTACTTCCCCGAATCACTAGGTTTGTCAAGCCCTCCCTATATGATGACAAAATAATCCTAACTCCAAAATCTACAACACAGGTCTTAGACTCACTCGATCATCACAACTCAATAAATTTCAATCTGACTTCCTAATATTTCATCACTATATATCTTTATTCGTCAATCACAATAAAATCACAATACTTGGTTTATACTACTCACAGTATACAATCCAATAGCATCAATCACATAATAAGGAATTCAATAGGTGGCACATTTTAGTAATATCACAAATTCAATCAAGTGACAAAACATTCGAGTACATATCATTCATACATCAATAATCAGCATAAGGTTTCATAAAATCAAGCAGCATGCGATCTTGATGTAAATTCACGACAATTCTATAGGTTGCTAAATTATATTTTAGTCCTCACTATTACCATTCACATTGTATTAATTAATTATTATTACTCAATAGGGCTCTGCTGTACGTAGCAAGCCCCGAATGAACATTTGGGAATTTCAACATTCCCGTCCATCTCACGTTATTTTATACTCATAAAATTGAACCTCATCTCACCCCTTACCTTAGCTGAAGATTTTTCCCAACGAAGTCGATCCGCTGATTCAACGTGTCCCGTCTTCGTCAATCACCGTCTCTAACAGTCCACGAGCGAGCATAAACCAACGCAACAACCAATTACAATTTAGTTACTTGCTCAAACGAATAAATACTTTACTTATTATTAATACATAAATTAATTATCTGCTATTTGTATTAAAATCTAAAGATATATTTAATATCATCGAAACATACATATTATTATACTAATCGAAAATAATTTCTAATTTTAATTAAAATATGACAGAGTCACACATTTAAATTATTATGACGTATATTTGTAGTTTCGGTGTTAAAAGCATAAATTAAAGGCACCCTAACAAAATTCTTTTCTAGAGTGAGATTAGTCTAATTACTCATGACTGAATTGTATATTATTATAATGACATTACCATTTTTCCAATGCCTCTAATTGCTTGCAGAACAACAAAATTTTGATATTATGCATGTAAATCGCAACTACTAGTCTCAGAAGTTTCAGTGGGTAACTAAAAATCATTTGAGCAACAAAGACATATTAATCATGTTAAATAATTCTGCATCAAATCATGAGATAAATTGAGGAACTATGGTTTGCACAAGACACTGTTTCTCTTAGGTAGCTGATAGGTGTATATATATTGCCTAAACATAAACGTAGGATTTGGCCTAAATAAAGGAAAAATCCTAAATATTAGGTAAATCACCGCTTAAGCTAGGCAAAAGAATTGTTTGGGGAAAAATTGGAAATCACAATCCTTATATTTTATTTTTACGGCTTGGAATATGTAGTTCACCTCTAACATTTATATGACTCGATCAATAACCCAATTTTGATATAGTCGATGGAATTAGGAAACATACTCTTTAAATTTATTCAGATCAAATAGTATTACTCGATTAAAATAATAAAGTACTAATTCAGTTAATAGGTATTTCACCAATATAAGTAAAAGAAAAATGAAAACTGAGTTTATAAGCAAAAGAATAAAGCATAATAGAAAAATAAGATGCAACGAAACAGTATGAAAGGCAAAGATTTCATAACAACTCTTATAGTTTCCATCAATTCTATAAGATCAGGACTTAGTTCAAAATCGTGTAATGGAAAATTACCAAAACATTGAGATGTGTTCATCCTAACAAACCAATTAACTGTACTAGTTCTCCCTCTTTTTATTCGGACTAGAGTATATCAAATTGATGGTAATAGGAAAAGTGTACCTGATTGTAGGGTACAACTATATTGTGTTAGTATTAGAAAACATGAACTGGTGGCAACAGAGCAAACGGCTATTGGTAAAAAAAGCTAATCCTCTTCTTTCCGTATGCGCTTACCTATATATATATATATATGTGTGTGTGTAAGTCTACAAGCCCAGCCACATTCACCGCTAAGTTTTGATTCATTCTAAATGGTACTAGCCACATGCAATTGCTAAGTTTTCAACTATTATTATGATTACCCGAACCACATGAAAGAGAGGAAGAATGGCGTACCTGATTGTGGTTTGGAATTGAAAGGCGGCTCCGAACAACTATGCACTAATCCCTCTATTCTTTTTCTTTTTCTCCTGGTGTTTCTTTTAGGTAGGTATGACTTATATAAGTATATATATATAGCTTGATAAATTTTGGGTTTATTGTTAGGCCCATTTGTGAAACACGGCCTCTCAGGCTGATCGACCAATACTCCAATCTCACTATTATTATTATTATTATTATTATTATTATTATTATTATTATTATTATTATTATTATCTCACTCTATTAGTGCTAAAGTAATAAATTAATGTAGCAACACAATTTTACTCCTTGTTTTTATTTTATTTTATTTTTATATATTTATTTTATTTGATTTATTTTTTGTAAATTAAATATGGTTAATATGAATAATTTAAATCAATTATTAAGACAAACGCACCGACACATCTCAAGAATTTAGAACGCATATTAACACTCATAAAAAAAATAGTATTGTATCATTATACTATTTAAAATAAGGTAAATGAGAAATTAGGGTGTTACAAATTGTGTTGTGTTGTGGATTCTAAATTCTTATTTAAGTGATAAAATATAATAGGAAATTATTTCTTAAAATTTAAGTTAATTTGAAATGTTGACATGATTGAGTTAATTAGCTTTTGATTGGATTTGTGTTTATAATTTTATTTTTTGCTCTTAATTAGAATGAATAGTTAGAAATAATTTTTTCTATTGATGGGCAGCCGTATGTTTGAAATGATGAATTTAATTGATATGATACTAGTTATTGACTGATAGGCCTTGTCTTTAGTGTCATTACATGATGATTAAATTAAAATTTACAGTATGTTTTACTATGTCTTGTTTTTAAGAAAATTGAAAAGAGTTATTGTTATCTTGGTTTAGGGGGCTGGTGTGAATATTGAATCGTGAGGGTGTTGGAATAATTATTTGAAATGATTGATTTTCTGATTATGATATTATGAACTCATTAGAGTTTTAGAGTTTAATAACTCTTCAGTGATTTACAATAGTACTAATGATAAAATGCCTATTAATTGAGAAAGACAAAGAAAAAAAATTACTAATATTATTATTATTATTTTATTGAAACACAATTTAAAAAAAAAAGATGTTTCTTTCT
>JBBPBT010001178.1:368078-379576 GCA_037974875.1 Cicer bijugum | reverse complement strand
TGAGATCGTAGTAATATTGTGTTTGATTTTCTTTGTTTTTATATACTTATTTTTGAATTGTGATTTTATATATATATATTATGATTTAATAATTTACATAAAATATTATTGTTATATCTATTTATTTTATAATTTTGACTATTTTCTAATGTGATGGTATGGTTATAATATGAATATTTTAAGAAATAAGTATAATTTTAGGGATTATTTTGAATGTGAAAGTTTCTATTATTAGTAATATGTTTTTTTATATATTTATTATTTTAATTACTCTAATTTATAAAATATTAGTAATGTTTGGAAAACTAAATGGGGTTTGGAGGAATGTTAAAAAGGAGATTAAATAATTATTAGTTTTATTTTAACAAAATAAAAATAATAATAGTAAAATATAAATAAAGAGACCAATGTGGTTGACACTATGAACCCTAATTGTTAATATTATAAAATAAACAAAACAAGGGAAGGGAGTTGGAAGGGCAGCCGTAGAACCAAAGAGTAAACACAACAACCTATCGTTTGACACTGGAGAGCCATAATTGTCCCAGAAAAGTTTATCTATTTTCATCCAAATTTCAGTATGTTGTTTTACTCATTTATCTATTCAATTAACCACAATTTTTCATATTTTTAACAACCCGAATTTCTCCCTAAAATACTCGATTTCTCCGTTTACAGAAATCCTTATTTTGCACCGTTGTTCTTCACCGTAAGTCCGATTTGAGTGAAACCAACGCCAAAACGACCGTGTGTAAAGTGGCTATATTATCCATTGATTGGGTTTCAGATTTATGGTAATTTTCCTTGACCGAATTTCGAATTTAGGTTTTAGAGTATCTGCTCATAATTTATTTTTAACGTTTACCCATAAACTATCGAGTTAGATCGATTGAAGGACCAAGAATCAACGAAAAAAGGTTGTTTGCTCGTGGAATCATATTCGTGTGTGAAAGCTTCAAAATAAGGTAAGGGGTGAGAGAGCGTTTGAATTCATGAGTATAATATATTGTGAGATGAACGGGAAAACCGTAATTCCCAACGATTAATCCGGGGCTTGCTACGTACGGCAGTAGCCCTTTGAGAGATAAATTGATTAATTTGAAATATGAGAATTGTGAGATTAAAATGTGAAATAGAAATTTTTATAAGGTGTTAATTGATTTAATTTTCGATACTTGTGTGGTAGTTGATATTTGTTATTATTGTGATGTTGGATGTTGAATGAAATTATGTGTACATGTTTGCTTAGATAAAATTATGTGATGTGATTATGAAATATGGATGCATGGTTTGATATATGCTTACGTGATGATAATGATGATTTTTGATTGATGATAGTGATGTTATAAAATTGTGATGAGCTTATATGATGATCATGATTATTTATGATTAATGATTTTATAAAATTGTGATGAAAATATTGAAGTACCCCATACTTGATGAGATAGTGATGATTCTTAAATACGATGCTCTTAAGGGAGTAGTCTAAGCTAACGGGGGGAGAAAATAAATATTGTGAATGTGTGAAGTGGAGATTATTTTGTCATCATATAGGTAGGGCCTGACAAGCCTAGTGATTCTGGGGAAGTACAACTGAATGAGCCTGATCGTGGTGGTCTGCTGTCGAGCCTTAAGGCAAGATTGTTAGACCTTGGAGGTATTCCGGTGGGGAATTCCTAGGTGACTTGGAGGTAGCACTCCAAATGTCGGGAGCTACCATGCAACACAGGTTTACCTCAACTGTCATGTATATGTGTCTCGGGTTTTGAGTTGAGGGGATCTATGAGGACAGGGCCAATTTGAATTGTCCGTCCACCGGGATGGTGGCATAGTATCATGGCCTCCTAACCAAGTACTTCAGAGTTAGAATGGTACCACATTGTGAAGTAGAGTCTAAGCTCATGCATAGCATTGCATTTCCTTGGGATTGTTTTATTGTGATTGATGTGTTTCAATGGTAATATTAATTAGATGATTTGATGCATATTATAATGAGATGATTATTTTACTTGAGTTATTTTGATGTTATAGTATGATACTATTTAATTAAATATTTTGATATATCGTAAAGTGATTATGATACGATTCTATTATGATTGTTTGCGTGTTCTTCTTACTCATTTTATACTATTAACATGATTTCAATACTCACCTCCTTCGTTGCTTGTGTTTGACTAGTTGGGCCCTGCGTTTGCGAAATCGCAGTTATTACAGGTTAATGAGTCTTGAAGTTCAAGTTTGGGAGGAACCCCGCTCTGATAGGTGATACCGGGAATAAGGGTTTTAATTTGTATTTTACTTATTTAATTTGAATCAAATTTTTGTATGAAAACCTTAGAAGTACTATTAAGTTTTTCGAATTAAATCAAGTAATTATACTTAAATCAAGTTTATTGAGATTAAATTGTTTTATTTGAGTAATAAAATTTGAATTGGTGCATGTGTACTTTGAGAAATGTGATATCCTAAATTAGTTACAAAAGATTTTATTTTCTTGAAAATATAATTCTATTTATCCGCTTCAAATTTTATAGGTATATGATAAAAATTATTATATATATTATTTTGGGATTTAGGGTGTCACAATGATAAAATTAAGGTAAGGGATGATAAAATGTTTGAATTCATGAGTATAATATATTGTGAGATGAACGAGAAAACTGTATTTCCCCGCGATTCATCCGTATGGATACGTACCGCCTAATCACAATCCCACTACCAATTGAGCTATAGCTCAATTGGTAGTGGGATTGTGATGAGGTGGTACTTATCCCCTAGGTATATGGCTCGAATCCCACGGAAGGCAAAAACTCTCGCCGAATGGTCGGGGTGTTACACTTTGAGGGATAAATTAATTAAAGTACAATATGGAAATTGCAAGAATAAAACATGGAATAGGAATATTTATAAGGTGTTGATTGATTTAATTTCATTAAATGTGTCCTAGTTGATATTGTTGTCATATTGAGTGTCGAGTGAATTTTATGTGTATGCTTGATTAGACGAGTCTTTGTGATGTGATAATAAATGATGAATTCATTTTGATGAGTTCATGTGATGAAATATGATTTGCGGTAGTGATGTAATATAGAAATAACGCGATAGTGGTGAAATAATTGGGATTTTCATTTGTGTTTGAAATGAAAGTCTTAATGGAGTATCATAGGCCAACAAGGGGAGAAATTCAATATTGAGAAATTGTGAAGTGAAGATTATTTTGTCATTACGGGGAAGTACAACTGAATGAGCCAAATTGTGGCAGTCTGCTGTTGAGCCTTAAGGCAAGATTGTTAGACCTTAGAGGGTAGCTGACTTGGAGGTCGCACTCCAAATTTTGGGAGCTACCATGCAACACACATTTACCTCGAATTTCGCGTATATGTTTCTTGGGTTATGTTGAAGGGATCTATAAGGACTAATTTGATTTGTCCTTCCACAGGGACAGTGACATAGTATCAAGCCTCCTAACCAAATACTTAAGAGTTATAATGGTACGACATTGTGAAGTAAAGTCTAAGCTCATGCATAACATTTTTTTTTTATTAATGTGTATCGTGTTTGATAATAATTTCTCTTAGACGATTCGATGTTACAGTGAAATTTGTTTATTTTATTTGCGTGATTTTGACCTTTTAATGTGATATTTTCTTGAAGAAAGTTTGCGTAATTATACGGTTCTATTATGATTGTTTGTGTTCTTCTTACTTATATTATAGAATGAACATGATTTCGAAACTCACCTCCTTCGTTGTTTGTGTTTGACTGGTTTGGTCATGTGTTTGTGAAGTCCTATTTATTACAAGTGAATGAGTCTTGAAGTTCAAATTTGGGAGAAACCCCGCTTGATAGGTGATATTGAGAATTAAGAGTTGTAATTTATATTTCAGTTATGTAATTATAAATGACTTTCTATATCAAAACCTTCGTACTAGTGAGTTTTTGGAATTAAAATAGGAATTTATAGGTAAGTCAAGTTCATTGGGATTAAATTGTTTTAATTGAGTAATAAAGTTTGAATTATTTCATGTGACACCCTAAACCCCAAAATAATATATATAATAATTTGTATAATATTCTTATTAAATTTGCAGCGAATAATAAAATTTATTTCCAATAAAATAAAAACTTTTATTTTTCATTTAGGATATCACGTTTCTCAAAATAAAATAGAACACTTTAAACTTTTTTTTTTTTGAAATAATGCAATCTAGATAAGCTTGACTTAAGTATAATTACTTGTTTAATTCTAAAAACTAACTATTACTTCTAAGGTTTTCATACAAATATTCATTTCAAATTAAATAAGAAAATACAAATTACAACCCTTATTCCGGTATCACCTATCCGAGCGGGGTTCCTCCCGAACTTGAACTTCAAGACTCATTAACCTGTAGCTACTGCGATTTTGCAAACGCAGGGCCAAGCCAGTCAAACACAAACAACGAAGGAGGTGAGTTTTGAAACCATGTTAATAGTATAATATAAATAAGAAGAACGTGCGATTAATCATAAATAAAATGTATCATTACACAAACATTCTTCAAGGAAAAACATAACATTATAAAGTCAAAACCACTCAAGGAAAATCAATAAAGTTTCACTAAAACATCAAATCATCTAAGAAAACTATCCCGGAGGATGAACAATTCAAATTGGCCCTATCCTCATATCTCCCCTCTACTCAACCTGAGACACATATACGTGACAGTCGAGGTAAACGTGTTTTGCATGGTAGCTCCCGACATTTGGAGTGCTACCTCCAAGTCACATAGGAATTCCACACCCGAATACCTCCAAGGTCTAACAATCTTGCCTTGAGGCTCGACAGCTAACCGCCACGATCAGGCTCATTCAATTGTACTTCCTCGAAATCACTAGGCTTGTCAGGCCCTACCTATATGATGACAAAATAGTATTCACTTCACAAATTCTCGATATATTTTCTCCCCTCGTTACTTTCCCGTTCATCTCACAATATATTATGCTCATGAATTCCAAACGCACTCTCACCCCTTACCTTATTGGGAGGCTTTGTAAGACCCGTAATTCTAAATTATACCTTATGTATTTTGAGGGATTTTGGTATTGAACTCAGAGGCTTTTTAGCCAAGTTATTAATATTTTGGAGTTTATATGATCAAAAATATATTTTGATGCCCAATTAAAATTACTCGTCGATAAATAAGTTAATTAACTGTAGTGATTCTTTTACGAATAGTTTTATGCGTTTTGGGTAAAAGAGTAATTTAATAAATATCTATAAAGTTGGAGATATTTGTTAATTATTATTAATATATATATATATATATATATAGAAAAGGAAAAGAAAGAAATAAGGAGAAGAGAAGTAGAAAGGAAAGAAAAAGAGAGAAAGGAAAAACAAAGGAAGGAAAAACAGAATTCCATCTTCCTCACTGCCTCGCGTGAACAAATTTCTCCCTTCCTCCATTGTTGCTCGTTTTTGCTTCCTTTTCTTTCCTTAGAGTTCAAAATTGATAGTGGGTTATAGGACAAGGATTTCTCAACTTCACTTTTCCTCTTTGATTCAAAAACGGAGAAAAACGGTATTAGGGATTCAAACTCAAATCTTCCCGTTTCATCTAGATCTAAGCCTCCTTTCAAGAAGTGATAGAAGGTAAGGTTGCTCACCTCCATGCTACGGTGCTAGTGGACCAACTTTGGAAGCGGCATTGCGAGCGGAGATTTTACCGAATTTGCTCACGGTACCGTAATCGAACGTAAAAGCTAAAGTGAAGGTAAGGGCTCCTTCCAAACTTTTAGTTTGCATTTAGGGCCTTATTTGTGGTTGTGTGGGAACGAATTTTGTTAGGATTGGAGTATTGTTTTGAGAAAAATGAATTTACCTCACGTATGTATGATTTTGAATAAATGAAATTTATTGTGTTGATTTGTCTTCATCGTACTTGGCGTGTTCATACTTGATGTTTGTTGATTGATGTGGTTTGGTGTGAATCTTGGATTGAATTTGTTAACATGTTTGAGATGTGTTTTGTGTGGAAAAATGATTTTGTGTGAGTTATGGATTGAATGTGAAAGTACGTTTGAGTTTGTTTTCTGTGGAATTTTGAAAACCATTAAGTTAAATGAGTATTAAGAATGGGGAATCTCTTAATGTCTTGTTTACTTATTGTTTGTTTTGAAAATCGCTTAAGTTAAATGAGTATTAAGAATGGGGAATCTCTTAATGTCTCGTTTACTAAATGTTTGTTTTGAAATTTGTTTAAGTTAAATAAGAATTAAGAATGGGGAATCTCTTAATGTCTTGTTTACTTATTGTTTGTTTTTAAAATCGCTTAAGTTAACTGGGCGTTAAGAACGGAGAATCTCTTAATGTCTTGGTTACTTAATGTTTGTTTTGGAAAATCTTTTAAGTTAAATGAGAATTAATAATGGGGAATCTCTTAATGTCTCGTTTACTTAATATTTGTTTTGAAAAATCGTTTAAGTTAACTGGGCATTAAGAATGGGGAATCTCGTAATGTCTTGGTTACTTAATGTTTGTTTTGGAAAATCTTTTGAGTTAAATTAGAATTAAGAATGGGGAATCTCTTAATGTCTCATTTACTTAATATTTGTTTTGAAAAATCGTTTAAGTTAACTGGGCGTTAAGAATGGGGAATCTCTTAATGTCTTGGTTACTTAATGTTTGTTTTGAAAATCGCTTAAGTTAAATAAGTATTAAGAATGGGGAATCTCTTAATGTCTCGTTTACTTAATGTTTGTTTTAGTAAACCGTGCAGACCCGTGATAGGTGGCACCTTGGTAAACGGTACGGGCCCGTGATAGGCAGTACGTTTATGGTTTACGCTTTTTGGTAAGTTGTGCAGACCCGTGATAGGTGGAACCTCGGTAAACAGTACGGGCCCATGATAGGCAGTACGTTTACAACTTACGTTTCTTGGTGAATTGTGTTTGTCCGTGAGAGACTACACCCTGTAAACCGTGCAGACCCGTGATAGGTGGCACCTTGTTAAACGGTACGGGCCCGTGATAGGCAGTACGTTTATGGTTTACGCTTTTTGGTAAGTTGTGCAGACCCGTGATAGGTGGCACCTCGGTAAACAGTACGGGCCCGTGATAGGCAGTACGTTTACGACTTACGTTTCTTGGTGAATTGTGTTTGTCCGTGAGAGACTACACCCTGTAAACTGTGCAGACCCGTGATAGGTGGCACCTTGGTAAATGGTACGGCCCGTGATAGGCAGTACGTTTATAGTTTACGCTTTTTGGTAAGTTGTGCAGACCCGTGATAGGTGGCACCTTGGTAAACGGTATGGGCCCGTGATAGGCAGTACGTTTACGACTTACGTTTCCTGGTGAATTGTGTTTGTCCGTGAGAGACTGCGCAGGTGTTTGTCCGTGAGAGACTACACCCTGTTAAATTGTGAATTGTTGGTTCATTTTGTCCGTGTGGGTATTGTGTTATAAGTGTTAAGTCTTATGTTTTGGAATTTAGTGATAAAATGTTGATTGCAATACCATTTCGAAACTCATGATGTTGTAGTAATTGTATTATAAGTGTTAAGTGTTATGTTTTGGAATTTGGTGATAACATGTTTGATTGCAATACTATTTCGAAACTCATGATGGTGTAGCGATTGCGTTATTAGTGTTAAGTGTTAAGATTAGGGATTATGTATGAATGTGATTGAGTTATTTTATGAATTTTTGAAAGAATACACAGGGAAATCGATTTACCCAATCGATTTGATGAGTTACAGGGGCCCTCTCTTTCACGAAATCGATTTACCCAATCGATTTTGTAATATGTTTTTCAAAACCATTTAAGAAATCGATTTGCCAAATCGATTGGATTCATCACAGGGGCTCTGTCTTTCACGAAATCGATTTGCCCATTCGATTGGATTCAATACAGGGGCTATGTCTGTCAGGAAATCGATTTACCCAATCGATTGAGTCAATCGATTTACCCAATCGATTGATTTAAGCGCATAGTTCAGTTTTCACTAAAATCTTTCAGGAAATTGATTTCTCCGATCAATTGGCTTAGTGGAAAATCTTATTTTGAGTTAGATAATTGATTGCTCAATTGATTTATCAATGTTTTGGTGAGTTATGTATTACGTGATGGATTGAGAACTTTCTTTTGTTTTTCATTTATATTTGGCAAGCATTACATGAACTTTTAGCATGTGGAAAATCCTTCTAAGATGTATGATAAATTGAAAAGGTTATTTGTGCATTGAAAAGCTTAAATGTTATGTGTTAATTGTTAATTTCGGTTGGTGACCCTTTACAACTATTGTGGAAATCTGGGCTTTGCCCTCAGATGAGAATCAGGATGATCCTACCGGTTCGTACCCTCCGGATGGGAATGTGGATGGGAGTGCTTGATTGGAGCTACGTTAGGAAGATCTCACGGGGCGCGTGGAGATCACTCAGGGTGTTTAGTTGTTTTGTAAAATGATCAGACTAGGTTGACACAGAGGGAACATATGTCTTTCTTTTGGGTTGCTTTTATTTTTAAACTAGAAGACTCTACCAGTTTTGTTATGTAAATATTTTGAATTCATATTTTGAGAACTTCTTCCGCTGCTTGTAAATTATAATGACTTAATTATTTTATCCAAAGGTGTTACCTTATTTATCTCTCTGTTTCATTTTAACTTCTTTTGAAAAAAAAATACACCCTCGCTTTGAAAAATGGGGTGTTACACGCTTTAACAAACCTAAGAATCAATGGGATTTTTCAACAGCAACTGCATATCGACAATGTACAACGAACAAAATGGAATAAATGGCGAGTTCACAAATCATCGAGATGCAACTGATACATTATGTGGAGCAAAAAAATGAATGTTAAATAATTAATAATAATTTTAGGAGAAAAATGGAGTCAAACTGACGACAAAAAACTGTAGAAAAAGTCTCACCGATTTGTAGGAGCGCCGGGTGGGTCTAACGTCAACTTCACCGAAAAATGAAAATGAGTAATGTTTCTTGAAGCTTTTGACGAGGGAAATCCAAATATGATATCTATTTTTCAAAAGGATGAATGTGGTTTCCATAATATCCCAAAAACAGTTCGTCCAAGGGACGAAAAATGGTTGTTTATAGTTAGATGGAGTCACGATCAGCCAAGGCAAGGCCAGAAATGAGTGCATCGGTGGTTTTTGTGTGTGAAGCCAACTATTCATGTATTTCCATGGCAAAATGAGAGAGAATTCGAGATAGATCACATACGGCTACCATGGTGGTTTTTCGACGAAAAAGGGAGAATTAAAATAAAGTAACGGGTCTTTTAGTTAGAATCACATCTACAAAAACATGGTTACACTATACAAGTCAAATTCGGTAATAGGTTTCATGTGGCTGTACAGAAAAGAATTAAAATTTGGAGAGGGAATATGTATACATTGTATGTTGCGCCGCTGGACGAAAAGAAACAGATCAAGATTAGGTTATTAGTTTCCCTAATAGCTGGCCCACGATATAATATGTATATCATACATTTGTATGTATACTAGGAATTCACAAGGCATAGGCGCATCTCGTCGGTCATTATTGTTATATTTTATTTATATAAACTCATTTATTTATTTATATTATAAATAATTTATTTAGTTAATTTATATATATTAGTTAATTTATATATATATACCAAAGGTCTAGTTAACAATAATATTAAAATATTAAGCTTAACATAATAAAAATCTAGAATTAACATTTATGAATCTATGCTTATATATAATATAAAAATTGAATTTAATATCAATAATCGCTAATATAAATAATTCACAAAGACAAGTAGATAAAAAAAAACTAGATAAAAACATTATCACACCACATTAACCATCACTTAAAAGTTACAACAAATGGAAGCATATATAGATTTTCCAAGTAGAATATAAGATAAATAATTATTTACTAGAAGATACAACATATTACCAAACCAAATTGAATCAGGTAGTGCAAAAACCACTTTAAAGGTTACAACACATCATTCTAAAAATTGATTTCTATACTTAAATTATTATTAAAAAAATATCACTGACCATTTAGCAACTAAGATAAATCATTGAGAATTCTAAATTCATTGAGAATTCTAAATTTTTCTTTAAATTATTTTTCGAAAATTCAAGTCATAATAAAAACAACTAAGATAAATCAGGTTTCTAAATACAATATAAATAAAATAAATCACATATATTTTTAAAATCTATAAGATTTCTAAAAATTCATTCGTACTTTAATTATCAAAAACACATTGTAAATAGTTAATCACCGTAAAAATTATTATTTTCAACTTATATTTTGAAATAAAATTTATACTATATAAATAGATAGATAGGAAATTTTCCAATTAATTAACACTTCCAAAATAGTTTCCATTTATTTTCTTATTTTATCAAACTTACTAAACAAAACAAAAATTGTATATTTACATACATTAAAGTATTGCACATGACACAAAACATAAGACATGTTGGTTATGATAATAAATTAAACTAATTCATAAATCTACGAAATAATAGCCTCCTCTCACACTAGCTACTCATCATTCTTGTAGATACATCCCTCAGTTTCTATTAGGCCACAAAATTGGTCCAAAACATAACACACCATCAATTTTAAAGATTTTAGAGTTCTGTTATAATCTTAAAAATTGAATCTCAAATAAAAATTGCAAATTTATAATTAATAAAAAAAATTGACAAAATAAATTTTAGTTTCTGTACGCATACCAATCTACATGATGCACTATATGCATATCAATCTAATGCATACCATTTCGTTAGGTTAATTCATATAACAAAAAAAGATGTACAAACATCATGTTACCTTCTTATATTAAACTCAAATATTCATTTCGATAGTGAAAACACAACAACTACAATTCTACAAAAAAAAAAATCTACTCCTAAAATACATCAATTATAGAATCTAAAATTTAGATAACCTTTCAAAAAGAATTTCACTATTGAGAAGATTTTTAATTTTTTTCTTTTCTTTCTCAATTAGTAGACATTTTATCATTACTACTATTGTAAATCACTGAAGAGTTCTTAAAATCTAAAACTCTAACATCGAGTCAAACTCTAATGAGTTCATAATATCATAATCAGAAAATCAATCATTTCAAATAAATATCACCCTTACGATTCAATATTCAAACCAGCCCCTAAACCAAGATAACAACAACTCTTTTCAATTTTCTTAAAAATAGTAAAATATGTTGTAAATTTTAAGTTGTTTTAAACATTAAATAAAATCAGTACTATAGAATTATTGTTATTTTATAAATTAACAAAAATTTAACTCAATTTAATTTATTTAAAATAATCAAGAGTAATTCAAACAAAGTTATTTTTATCATACAAAATTGTAAACTTTACTCCTTCAAAATGTCATTTTTTTAAAAATTCTAAGTTCTACCAACCTCTAATATTCAAGAATTACTATTGCCAATAATATGAATTTCATACATTTTAAAATCATGATGAACATTCTAAATT
>JBBPBT010001178.1:355469-367595 GCA_037974875.1 Cicer bijugum | reverse complement strand
TATATATTATGATTTAGTAATTAACATAAAATATTATTGTTATATTTATTTTTTTTTATACTTTTAACTATTTTCTAATATGATGGTATTATTATAATATGAATATTTTGAGAAATAAGTATAATTGTAGGGATTATTTTGAATGTGAAAGTTTTAGTCATTAGTAATATGTTTTTATACTGATTATTTTAATTACTCTAATTTATAAAATATTAGTAATGTTTGGAAAACTAAATGGTGTTTGGAGGAATATTAAAAAAAAAGATTAAATAATTATTAGTTTATTTTAACAAAATAAAAATAATAATAATAATAATTGTAAAATATAAATAAAGAGACCAATGAGTTTGACTCTATGAACCCTAATTGTTAATAAAATAAAACAAACCAAAGAAGAGAGGGGAGTTGGAAGGGCAGCCGTAAAACCAAAGAGCAAACACAACAATAACTCTATCGTTTGACACCGGTGATCGATAACTGTTTCGTAAAAGTTTCTCCTTTTTCATTCAAATCTGAGTATGTTATTTCATTCATTTTACTTGTCAATTAAACATAATTTTTCAGATTTTTAACAACCCCAATTTCTCCCTAAAATATACGGTTTATCCGTTTACAGAAATCATTATTTTGCACCGTTCTCCTTCACCGTAAGTCCAATTTGAGTGAAACCAACGCCAAAACGACCGTGTGAAACGTGGCTATATTATCCAATGATTGGTTTTCTCATTTTTGGTAATTTTCTTTGACCGACTTTCGAATTTAGTTTTTTAGAATATCTCCTCATAATTTATTTTTGATGTTTACCCATAAATTGTGGAGTTAGATCGATTGAAGGACAAGGAGTTAAATAACAAAGACTGTTTGGGTGTAAACTCGTATTCATAGGTGAAAGCTTCGAAACAAGGTAAGGGGTGAGAGAGCGTTTGAATTCATGAGTATAATATATTGTGAGATGAACGGGAAAACCGTATTTCCCAACCATTCATCCGGAGCTTGCTACGTACGGCAGTAGCCCTTTGAGAGATAAATTGATTAATTTGAAATATGAGAATTGTGAGATTAAAA
The DNA here is from genome assembly GCA_037974875.1 of Cicer bijugum. Taxonomy (NCBI): domain Eukaryota; kingdom Viridiplantae; phylum Streptophyta; class Magnoliopsida; order Fabales; family Fabaceae; genus Cicer; species Cicer bijugum. Next base: position 366,530 of record JBBPBT010001178.1, on the reverse strand, counting down.
TGTGAAATAGAAATTTTTATAAGGTGTTGATTGATTTAATTTTCGATACTTGTGTGGTAGTTGATATTTGTTATTATTGTGATGTTGGATGTTGAATGAAATTATGTGTGCATGTTTGCTTAGATGAAATTATGTGATGTGATAATAAAATATGGATGCATGGTTTGATATATGCTTACATGATGATAATGATGATTTCTGATTGATGATACTGATGTTATAAAATTGTGATGAGTTTATACGATGATCATGATTATTTATGATTAATGATATTATAAAATTGTGATGAAAACATTGAAGTTCCCCATACTTGATGAGATAATGATGATTCTTAAATATGGTGTTCTTAATGGAGTAGTCTAAGCTAACGAGGGGAGAAAATAAATAATGTGAATTTGTGAAGTGAAGATTATTGTCATCATATAGGTAGGGCCTGACAAGCCTAGTGATTCTGGGGAAGTACAACTGAATGAGCCTGATCGTGGTGGTCTGGTGTCGAGCCTTAAGGCAATATTGTTAGACCTTGGAGGTATTCCAGTGGGGAATTCCTAGGTGACTTGGAGGTAGCACTCCAAATGTCGGGAGCTACCATGCAACACACGTTTACCTCGACTGTCGCGCATATGTGTCTCTGGTTGAGTTGAGGGGATCTATGAGGACAGGGTCAATTTGAATTGTCCGTCCACCGGGATGGTGGCATAGTATCATGGCCTCCTAACCAAGTACTTCAGAGTTAGAATGGTACCACATTGTGAAGTAGAGTCTAAGCTCATGCATAGCATTGCATTTCTTTGTGATTGTTTTGTTGTGATTGATGTGCTTCAAAGGTAATATTAATTAGATGATTTGATGCATATTATAATGAGATGATTATTTTACTTGAGTGACTTTGATGTTATAGTATGATACTATTTAATTAAATATTTTGATATATCGTAAAGTGATTATGATACGGTTCTATTATGACTGCTTGCGTGTTCTTCTTACTCATATTATACTATTAACATGATTTCAAAACTCACCTCATTCGTTGTTTGTGTTTGATTGGCTGGGCCCGGCGTTTGCGAAATCGCAATTATTACAGGTTAATGAGTCTTGAAGTTCAAGTTTGGGAGGAACCCCGCTCTGATAGGTGATACCGGGAATAAGGGTTTTAATTTGTATTTTACTTATTTAATTTGAATCAAATTTTTGTATGAAAACGTTAGAAGTACTAGTAAGTTTTTAGAATTAAATCAAGTAATGATACTTAAATCAAGTTCATTGATATTAAATTGTTTTATTTGCGTAATAAAATTTGTATTGTTGCATGTGTACTTTGAGAAACGTGATATCCTAAATTAGTTACAAAAGTTTTTATTTTCTTGAAAATGTAATTTTATTTATCCGCTGCAAATTTTAAAGGAATATGATATAAATTATTATTATATACATATATATATATATATATATATATATATATATATATTTTGGGATTTAGGGTGTCACATTAAATAGATTCATATCAAGACTAAATATTTTTAATTGATTAAGTGTGAAAATGGAACTTTAAAACAACTAACAGGTGAGGTCTGACATTTGATCATTAAGATTACGTGAATAAGATTAATACCTTGAAACGTAGAACTAGTCCACCAAAATTATTATTTCCAACTATTCACATAAAACAAGAGTACAAAAATGATAGTTCAATAAACAAGCAATAAGCAACAAGTAACTAACGTAATCTTGCAAACAGTTAAAATTAACTAAAATCTTCACAAGTAATTTCATGGTTTATTTACTCAGGTAGGAATTTAGAAGCCATAACACAATCAGAGTAAGCAAATAATAAACAGTTAATTAGTAATCTCCAAAAAATGTATAATAATACAAAAGCATATAACACTTAACACAATAATATAACGGGAAAACCGTCATAGTGAAAATAATTATTACAAAAGAAAATACAATTGACACGACTAATATTGAATCGACATTCGACCCACTCGATCTGATTGGACAAACCTGCTATGATACCACTAATGTGACATCCTAAACCCCAAAATACTATATATAATAATTTATACAATATTCCTATAAAATTTGCAGCGGATAATAAAATTTATTTCCAATAAAATAAAAACTTTTATTTTTCATTTAGGATATCACGTTTCTGAAAATAAAACAAACTTTTATATAATATTCCTATAATATTCTCATTAACCTGTAACAACTGCGATTTTACAAACGCAGGGCCAAGTCAGTCAAACACAAACAACGAAGGAGGTGAGTTTTGAAACCATGTTAATAGTATAATATAAATAAGAAGAACGTGGAATTAATCATAAATAAAATGTATCATTACACAAACATTCTTCAAGAAAAAACATAACATTATAAAGTCAAAACCACTCAAAGAAAATCAATAAATTTTCACTATAACATCAAATCACCAAAGAAAACTATTATCCCTTTTGAAACACACCAATTACAACAAAAAAATCACAAGGATATGCAATGCTATGCATGAGCTTAGACTCTACTTCACAATGTGGTACCATTCTAACTCTAAAGTACTTGGTTAGGAGGCTTGATACTATGCCACCCTCCCGGTGGACGGACAATTCAAATTGGCCCTATCCTCATAGATCCCCTCTACTCAACATGAGACACATATACGTGACAATCGAGGTAAACATGTGTTGCATGGTAGCTCCCGACATATGGAGTGCTACCTCCAAGTCACATAGGCTTGTCAGGCCCTACCTATATGATGACAAAATAATATTCACTTCACAAATTCTCGATATATTTTCTCCCCTCGTTAGTATAGACTACTCCATTAAGAGCATCATTTTTAGGAATCATAATTATCTTATCAACCATGGGGTACTTCAATATTCTCATTACAATTTTATAATATCATTAATCATACATAATCACGATCATCATATAAACTCGTCACAATTTCCTAACTTTACTATCATCCATCAAACATCACCATTATCATCACATATACATATGTCATACAATGCATCCATCTTTTATTATCGCATCACATAAATTAGTCTAATCAAACATATGCATATAATTTCATTCAACAACCAACATCACAACAATATCAAATATCAAATACCACACAATTATTCAAAATTAAATCAATCAACATCTTATAAACATTTCTATTTAACATTTTAATCTCACAATCCCAATATTTTCACATTAATTAATTTATCTCTCAAAGGGCTACTGCAATACTTAGCGAGCCCTAGATGAATTCTCGGGAAATACAGTTTTCCCGTTCATCTCACAATATATTATGCTCATGAATTTCAAACACACTCTCACCCCTTACCTTATTGTGACGCTTTAACAAACCCAAGAATCAATGGGAGTTTTCAATAGCAACTGCATATCGACAATCGACAATGTATGACATTTATTTATAAAAACATCATATAAGGAAATTTTGTGTGCCAAATTCGAACTTCAGAATAACGCACAAATACAGAGCTAACCAAATAATTTATCCATAATAATATAATAACAAAATTTATTAATATTTTCTACAATTTAGTGTACATGCATGCACCAATAATAATAACAATGAAACCTTAGAATATAAAGTTGAAAAACTAATTCTAATAAGTAACCTAAAATTCTTAATAATAAGATGAAATCTTAAAATATAAGAAAAACGACTGATCAAATAATTATTCCTAAATATGACTTTTGCATGCAATAATGTATTGTTGTCCCATATATCTTCACGAAAAAGTATTTAAATCAGTGTTTCTGAGCAGTGTGGTTGGAACGTTCTTCAGAAGTTGAAAATATTCTTGGACAATATAAGCATTTAAAAGGCACAGCAGGTATTGGTTTTTGTGGTTGTGAATAATTTATTCTCGTATGGCTAATCTTATGGGCAGAACAAGCATGAGAAGATGGAAATATTTCACCACATTGATCACATCGTGTAGGTGTTTGGTTGTGAACTCTTCTATGGGTACCCAAGACCGAGGCACTTGAGAACGATCTGCCGCATTCTAGACAAACATGTAGTGTATTCATTTTCAATGATTATTCTTATGCAAGAAATACTAAAACACAAATAATACAAGTTTGATTGTCAACGAGAATATATATATATATATATATATATATATATATATATATATATATATATATATATATATGCGTGTGTATATAATTGAATTAAATATTTAATAATAATTGAGAAATGTGTACAACTAGCCCTTAATATATTTCTTATTTAAGTATTTCTATTTAAGAATTATATAAATTATCTCTAGAATCATAACCATAAGAAACCTGAACATGTGTGCTTATTAATTTTTTTTTATTAAATATGTGCTTATTTATAGTATGCGTGCTTATAAATATTAAATTTTTTAATAAAATGTGTGTGCTTATTTAAGTTTCCGTGCTTATGAATATTTAATTGCATATTTAATTAAAAAAGAATATGTCTGCTTATGAATATTTAATTTTTTAAATTAAGTATGTGTCCTTATTTAAGTATTTCTTATTTAATTATTTGTATATGTGTGCTTTCGATGATTTGCAAATCTTATACATATTTTACTAAATGTGTGATATAAATAATATATATTATATTTTATCGTATTATATATTTTTCTATAAATAATAGTATTTTAGTGTGAGTGTTTTAGAGAATAAGATTTTAGGTGATTTTATATGTACATGTGCATTGATAATTGTTAAATACTTTCTTGTGCATTTGACTAAATGATAAACGTGCACACAATTATATTGTAATTACTTATAACTGTGACACCCTAAATCCCAAAATAACATTTGTAATAATATATACTAAATTATTTAAAGAAAACTTGCAGCGGATAAAGAAATTTGTTAAAGAGAATAAAAATTTAATATCTAATTTAGGATATCACGTTTCTCAAAAATAAAAATAAAAACACTTTATACTTATTTTGTCAATTAAAATAGTGCAATCTCGATAAGCTTGATTTAAGTATAATTACTTGATTTAATTCTAAAAACTTACTAGTACTTCTAAGGTTTTCATACAAAATTCAAATCAAATTAAATAAGTAAAATACAAGTTAAAACCCTTATTCCCGGTATCACCTATCAGAGCGGGGTTCCTCCCAAACTTGAACTTCAAGACTCATTAACCTGTAATAACTGCGATTTCGCAAACGCAGGGCCCAGCCAGTCAAACACAAACAACGAAGGAGGTGAGTTTTGAAATCATGTTAATAGTATAATATGAGTAAGAAGAACACGCAAACAATCATAATAGAACCGTATCATAATCACTTTATGATATATCAAAATATTTAATTAAATAGTATCATACTATAACATCAATCACTCAAGTAAAATAATCATCTCATTATAATATGCATCAAATCATCTAATTATTATTACCTTTGTAACACATCAATCACAACAAAACTATCACAAGAAAATGCAATGCTATGCATGAGCTTAGACTCTACTTCGCAATGTGGTACCATTCTAACTCTGAAGTACTTGGTTAGGAGGCCATGATACTATGCCACCATCCCGGTGGACGGACAATTCAATTTGGCCCTGTCCTCATAGATCCCCTCAACTCAACCCGAGACACATATACGTGACAGTCGAGGTAAACGTGTGTTGCATGGTAGCTCCCGACATTTGGAGTGCTACCTCCAAGTCACCTAGGAATTCCCCACCGGAATACCTCCAAGGTCTAACAATCTTGCCTTAAGGCTCGACAGCAGACCGCCACGATCAGGCTCATTCAGTTGTACTTCCCCAGAATCACTAGGCTTGTCAGGCCCTACCTATATGATGACAAAATAATCTCCACTTCAAATATTCACAATATTTATTTTCTCCCCCCGTTAGCTTAGACTACTCCCTTAAGAGCATCGTATTTAAGAATCATCACTATCTCATCAAGTATGGGGTACTTCAATATTTTCATCACAATTTTATAATATCATTAATCATAAAGAATCATGATCAATATATAAGCTCATCACAATTTTATAACATCACTATCATCAATCAAAAATCATCATCATCATCACATAAGCATATATCAAACCATGCATCCATATTTCATAATCACATCACAATAACAACAAATAATAACAAACATGTACACAATAATAACAAATAATAACAAATAATCACATCACAATAATAACAAATAATAATCATCCATATTTCATTATCATCACGTAAGCAAACATGTACACATAATTTCATTCAACATCCAACTTCACAATAATAACAAATATCAACTACCACACAAGTATCGAAAATTAAATCAATCAACACCTTATAAAAATTTCTATTTCACCTTTTAATCTCACAATTCTCATATTTCAAATTAATCAATTTATCTCTCAAAGGGCTACTGCCGTACGTAGCAAGCCCCGGATGAATCGTTGGGAAATACGGTTTTCCCGTTCATCTCACAATATATTATACTCATGAATTCAAACGCTCTCTCACCCCTTACCTTATTTCGACGCTTTCAGACACGAGTACAATTCCACGAGCAAACAATATTTGTTCTTTGACTTTTTGTCCTTCAATCGATCTAACTCAACAATTTATGGGTAAACGTCAAAAATAAATTATGAGAAAATAGTCTAAAAACTGATTTCGAAATTCGGTCAAAGAAAATTACCATAAATCAGAAAACCAATCAGTGGATAAAATAGCCACTTTTAACACGATCGTTTTGGCGTTGGTTTCACTAAAATCGGACTTACGGTGAAGAAGAACGGTGCAAAATAAGGATTTCTGTAAACGGAGAAATCGGGTATTTTAGGGAGAAATTCGGGTTGTTAAAAATCTGAAAAATTGTGTTTAATTGAATAGATAAATGAGTAAAACAACATACTGAAATTTGGACGAAAACAGAGAAACTTTTATGGGACAGTTATGGCTCTCCAGTGTCAAACGATAGGTTGTTGTTGTGTTTACTCTTTGGTTCTACGGCTGCCCTTCCAACTCCCTTCTTTTGTTTGTTTTATATTTTTAACAATTAGGGTTCATAGAGTCAACCCCATTGGTCTCTTTATTTATATTTTACTATTATTATTTTTATTTTGTTAAAATTAAACTAATAATTATTTAATCTCCTTTTTAATATTCCTCCAAACCCCATTTAGTTTTTCAAACATTAGTAATATTTTCTAAATTAGAGTAATTAAAATAATATATAAAAAAAAACATATTACTAATAATAGAAACTTTCACATTCAAAATAATCCCTACAATTATACTTATTTCTCAAAATATTCATATTATAACAATACCATCACATTAGAAAATAGTCAAAATTATAAAATAAATAGAGATAACAATAATATTTTATGTAAATTACTAAATCATAATAAATATATATATAAAATCACAATTCAAAAATAAGTATATAAAAACAAAGAAAATCAAACACAATATTACTACGATCTCAAGATTCTATAAATAATTAAAATAAGATATATTTAGAAATAATTAAAAAAAAAGATACTTAAAAATGATTAAAATCTAAATATGTACTCAAACATGTAAGAAAATATCATATTAATTACCAACTCACATATACACTTAAAATCATATAAAATCTTGTTCTTTAAAATATTACACTAAAATACTTTTATTTTTAGAAAAATATGTAAAATAATAAAGAAAAATATTTATTATTTATATTGCTCATTAAATATAATATCTATCAAACCAGCACATCATAGAAAACATCCATATCACGAAAATTATTCACAAAATTTATCAACATATATTCTAAAATAATTTTAACATCAAATTAATTACTTAAAAGTCTATTTAATTAATAAAATAGTTTATTATAAAATTTGGGGTGTTACAATTCTCCCCCTGTTAAAGAATTTCGTCCTCGAAATTGTCGGTGAGTGAACTAATATCCAACTTATCACCCTCAAGATTCAAACTTAGTCTATAAATATATTTAAGGTATTCAATATCCAATTAAGCACAACATGTAGAAAATCAACATAGCATGATAGACTCACATGACAAAATAAATCAATTAAACACACAATATTTATCTTTCAATTATGAAGTAAAATGTCTATAACATTCATCATTCAATTATGAAATAAAATATCATAGAGTTACTCACTGTAATTTACATATAAAACATAACATATATATTTTGCCAATAATAATGTAGTTCCTTCAGTTTGGTTAAGTGAAACACATCCCAAGTACGTTGTCAATTTCAAACCAAATATTACTAGTTTTACTCCTTAAAACAAAATCTAAATCCTACCACCAAACATTCAATAAATTTAATTTAGGTCTGACAAATAGAGCAATTTTTAAGATATTAAACACATCTAACAGCTTAAAAATATTATAATAATTTATAATCAATTACTTTATAAAAACATACTCTGTATATAATCAAGGAAAAAAACTAATGATATAGATACTATTTCCTAATAACATATATTTAATAATTAAATCAATTCAATTGGTATAAACAATGAATGTGTTTTTTAACTACTTAAAAAAAATTAAAAGGTACTTATAACAAAATAATGAGTTATCGTTGTCTCTTTTATTGACGATGAGTCATTGGGGTAGCTAGTCCCTCCTACTCATGTAGTCAACTACTTAAGGAACTATAACTGGAGTCATTCAAATTCAAATATGAATAATTAAAAGTATCTTTAACATGGTTCAGGAGTGCGAAGGCGGCGCCACAACTCCTACTCCTTACTTCAAGTTAAAAACTCACTTAATTACACATTCACAATAATTTATTCGTAATTTACAACTAGCTACAACAACAAAAGAAAGGACACTAACATCAACGTACACTCAATAATTCGATTGAAGACATATAGAACTATTCCACGGCTCTCGACTACTCTAACTCTATACACTTATTCCCAAAAATTAGAACACTTGAAACACAAACAATTTCATATTTACATAATCATATACATGCATATAACGAATTCATCAATTGACATCATGATGTAGAATATTCTCATACCAATTCAATATTTACAAATTGATCACAACTAAATAATTAATTAACTTTTCTTTTAATCAATTTTTATCATTTAACAAAGATTGAAACAAAGATTTTTCAATTAGTAGGTAAAGTATGCAACTATTTTTACTCCAAGTTAATATAACAATCATAAAAATAAAATAAATCTCGTAGTACCTAAATTATTTTGGGTTAATCAATACTCTAAAATTTGATTGCAAACACTTAAATTATTTTAAAATGATCACAAATCTTTTAATACCATAAAATAATTTTTCTTCATAATTTCAAATTTTTCCTTAGATTACTTCTTAATAAATCTTACGATTTTTTTTTATACTTTTAAAAATCAGTAAGATTACTAAAATTTCACCAATATCTTTCCCACCAAAATACCTCTCAAGATATTTAAGCACTCTTCAAATAATTTTTTTTCTCGTTTTTAACCTATATTTTGAAATCAAATCAAATCATGTATATAAAATTAGATACAAAGTTTTATAATTCATTAAGACTCCTAAAATAGTTATATTTTTTCCGTAATTTATAAAAAACTATTTTTATAACAAATCTTCTAGACTATTATTATTTACTATTTTTTTAAAAAAATAGCACATAGTAAAACTTGGCGTAAATTATTTTTCTCTTGTGTGACCAATCTAAATTTTAAATAAAACCATCATAAATATATATTTTTATTATTATTTTAAGAATCAACACAACTCCAACACAATCTAATTTTCTAAATTAAGTCAACAATAATTCACTCATAAAATATTTCCTTTTATAAATAAATCAAATTTAATCCCTTCTTAATTTTTGTTTCTAAAAGTCTAACTATAAAATTTCAACCAAATTTGACTATTCAAGAATTACTATTGCTAATAATATGAATTTTATAGTATTTCAAAATCATTATGAATGTCATAAATTAATTTCAAAAGCAATGTCAAAATTTTAATCATTTAGGTACAACTATCAACATTTTCAAGTGATTTTCACTTATGATAAAATCATGTTAAGTGCCCATATAAAACTGAATTTTTTAAATTTCATAACTATTTTTCAAGACAAGATTTTTAATTGACAATAATATCTACAACATTATCTTAAAACCAATAACAATAGTAATGAAGACAATCACACGATCTCTTTTTTTTTCTTCATATATATCCATTCAAAATCAGAAATAAAAATTTTCTAGTCAAAATTAAAACTTTAGACATAAGAGATATATTTTCTATTCAAGTAAGGTTTAGAAAGAAACATCCCTTTTTTTTAATTGTATTTCAATAAAATAATAATAATAATAATATTAATAATTTTTTTTTCTCTTTCTCAATTAGTAGACATTTTATCATTAGTACTATTGTAAATCACTGAAGAGTTCTTAAACTCTAAAACTCTAACATCGGGTTCAACTCTAACGAGTTCATAATATCATAATCAGAAAATCAATCACTTCAAATAATTATTCCAACACCCTCACGATTCAATATTCATACCAGCCCCCTAAACCAAGATAACAATAACTCTTTTCAATTTTCTTAAAAACAAGACATAGTAAAACATACTGTAAATTTTAATTTAATCATCATGTAATGACACTAAAGACAAGGCCTATCAGTCAATAACTAGTATCATATCAATTAAATTCATCATTTCAAACATACTGCTGCCCATCAATAGAAAAAGTTATTTCTAACTATTCATTCTAACAAAGAGCAAAAAAATAAAATTATAAACACAAATCCAATCAAAAGCTAATTAACTCAATCATGTCAACATTTCAAATTAACTTAAATTTTAAGAAATAATTTCCTATTATATTTTATCACTTAAATAAGAATTTAGAATCCACAACACAACACAATTAGAGTAAGAAGATAGTAAATAGTTAATTATTAACTTCAAAGATATGTACAATAATACAAAAGCATACATCACATAACACAATAATATAACAAATAAAAACATGATAGTGAAAATAATTAATAATCATAATCAATCAATAATTAATATTATCT
>JBBPBT010001178.1:330763-349375 GCA_037974875.1 Cicer bijugum | reverse complement strand
TTTTTCTTTAAAATATATATATTATACTAAAATACTATTATTTTTTTAAAATATATCAAATAATAAAATATAATATTTATTATTTATATCGTTCATGTATTCTAAGATTTTAAAACTAGCACATCATATAAATGACCTATATAACAAAAATTAGTCTTAAAATTTATTATCATATACTCTAAAATAATTTTAATATAATAAATTAATTATTTCAAATCGTACTTAATTAATAAAATATTTTAATATAAAATTTAGGGTGTTACATGACACCCTAAACTCCAAAATGATATATGATAGTCCATACAAGAATTTTGAAAATTTTAATTCTTAGTGGATAAAGAAAATTTGTTTTCAAGAAAATAAAACTTTCATAAGTAATTTATGATATCACATTTTTAAAAATTCAAAACGGACACTTGTAATTTATGATATCACATTTTTAATGCAATCTCCATAAACTTGATTTAATTGTAATTTCTTAATTCCAAAAGTTTACTTGTACTTATGAGATTTTCATCCAAAAAGTTGTCTCTGATTAAATAAATAAAAATACAACTTATGACTCTCATTCCTTGTATCACCAATCAGAGTGGGACTTCTCCCAAACATGAGCTTCAAGACTCATTAACTTGTAAAAACTACGATTTCTCAAACGCAAGGATAAACCAGTCAAACACAAACAACGAAGGAGGTGAGTTTCAAAATCATGTTAATAGTATAGTATAAGTAAGGAGAACCTACAATTAATCATAAATAAACCGTATCCTTACACAATCTTTCTTCTAGAAAAAACATGACATTATAAAGTCAAAACCATTCAAGGAATACAATGCTACGCATGAGCTTAGACTCTACTTTACAATGTGGTACCATTCTAGCTCTGAAGTACTTGGTTTGGAGGCTAGATACTAAGGCACCAACCCGATTGTCGCGGCCTAAAATTTCGAGTGTTTCTCAAATTTAATGGAATCGCCACCAAAATTTATTTTAAAATAGGGAAAATATTGGGAAACTCTTATAAATAAAAAAAGTGTCATTTGAAACCAAATTGAGTTCGGGAGTCGATTACGCATAAGGAAGATATTAGCACCCTACGACATCCGTTAATATACGATTACTTATGATTAATTGTGCAAGATTATTATTAACTTATGTATATTTATTATTCCTTATTATTAAATATAAATAACAATTATTACTATTTTTTTAATATGATTTTGAAATAAATGTGCGCTTATGAAATAAAGAACAAAAAATAAATTTTATTAATGTGCTTGACAAGAATGTGATCTTGCACCAACGTATCTCCTGGTGCGATTGAGACATCAAAGCTACATAGTTCTTAGTTAGAAAATGCAGATGTCTTGATTTTATTTTTTTTAAAGAAAATTGTTTTGTTATATAAAAAAAAAATATTTTGACTCAAAAAAAGAGTTTGTTTGATTTGTGTAATTATTTAAAAATACTAGTTTTAGGACGATCAAATTGTACAACTCGTGTCTAAAGCTCAAGGAGTAAAAAAGATGTCACATCTAATTTAATCCTCTTAAAAATATTTTATACTATTTTCAATTTTAAATTGAGTTTTAAAATCACCAAGTAGTACTACTTGTTTCTCAACAACTCAAAGATTAAAAAAAGTTCACATGTAATTAATCAAATTGAAAAAGTTGATTTTAAATTTACTTATTTATAAAAGTAAGTTTTAGAATTATAAGCTTGTTTAAATTATGTTCTACTACTCATGGATTGAAAAAAAAAATCATTTCTAGTTAACCTTTAATAATAATTTTTATTTACTAATTTTTTTATGAATTTTAATTTATTAATTTATCTATCAAGATGAGATTTACAACCGGCAAGTAGTCGCAACTGGTGTCCTAATCACTCAACGATAAAAAATACAAAATACCAGATATAATTAAATAAATTTATAAGTCAATTTTAGAATAATTTATTAAAAATAATAAGTAATTAAAATAAATAAATAAATAAATAAATAAATAAAGAGAGTTTTAGAACTATCAAGTTGTATCACTTGTGTTCTAACTACTCGCATATTAAAAATATGTCACATCTAATTAATCAAATTTAATAAATAAAATTGAAATTTTGAATTAATTTATATATAAAAATGAATTTTAGAATTATCAAGTTATGCAAATTATGTCCTAGCAACTATTAAATTAAAAAAATACATTTATTTAACCTTCAATAAATAGTAATTATAAAAAAGAGAATTGTTGAAAAAAAATATAAATAAAAAATTGCTAAACACCTAAAACTTTAAAAAGACAAATAAGAAAAATGAGGGTGAAGGCTAAAATCCAATTGAAAACTAATATTAGTGTTTAATAATAATAATAATAAAAATAAAACAAAAGAAACAGAGCATGCTATATATATATATATATATATATATTGCCTTCATATAGGTAGAGCCTGACAAGCCTAGTGATTCCAGGGAAGTACAACTGAATGAGCCTATTAGTGGCGGTCTGCTGTCGAGTCTTAAGGCAAGATTGTTAGACCTTGGAGGTATACGGGTGGAGAATTCCTATGTGACTTGGAGGAAGCATTCCAAATGTCGGGAGCTACCATATGTGTCTCGGATTGAGGTTATGGGATATGTGAGGACAAGGCCAATTTGAATTGTTCGTCTACCGGGATGGTGGCATAGTATCAAGCCTCCTAACCAAGTAATTCTGAGTTAAAATGATACCACATTGTGAAGTAGAGTCTAAGCTCATGCATAGCATTGCATTTCCTTGTGATTGGTGTGTTATAAAAGTGATAATAATGTTCTTAGATGATTTGATGTTATAGTGAAATTTATTGATTTTCCTTAAGTGGTTGTGATTTTATAATGTGATGTTTTCCTTGAAGAATGTTTGTGTAATGATGTATTTTATTTATGATTGATTGCGTGTTCTTCTTATTTATATTATACTACTAACATGATTTCAAAACTCACCTCTTTCATTGTTTGTGTTTGACTGGCTTCGCCCTGCGTTTGCGGAATCGTAGTTGTTACAGGTTAATGAGTCTTGAAGTTCAAGTTTGGGAGGAACTCCGCTCTGATAGGTGATATCGGGAATAAGGGTTGTAATTTGTATTTTCTTATTTAATTTGAAACAAACTTTTGTATGAAAACCTTAGAAGTATTAGTTTTTAGAATTGAATCTAATAATTATACTTAAATCAAGCTTATCGAGATTGAACTATTTTAAGAAAAAAAATTAAGTTTAAAGTGTTCTATTTCATTTTTGAGAAACGTGATGTCCTAAATAAAAAAAAATATTTTATTTTATTTTATTGGAAATAAATTTTACTTATCCGCTGTAAATTTTGTAAGAATATTATATAAATTATTATATATATTATTTTGGGGTTTAGGGTGTCACACAACCTTTATTCTTTGATTATTTTTCCTTCAATCGCTCTAACTAGACATTTTATGAGTACATGTCAAAAATAAATTATGAGAAGACATCCTAAAAACTAAATTTCGAAATTATCCCAAGGAAACTTACCATAAATCAGAAAACCAATTAGTCGATAATATAGCCACTTTTCACACATTCCTTTTGGTGTTGGTTTCACTCAAATCGAACATACGGTTAGAAAGAACGGTACACAATAAGAAATTCTAGAAAACAAGAAGTTTGATCTTTTATAGTTTGATCTTTTATAGTTTGATCTTTTATAAGAAAAAATATACTGAAATGGATAAAGTTTTCTAGAATAGTTATCGATCACTAGTGCCGATTTACTTTCTTTTCTCTCAAGGTCAAAATTGTTGGGTGACTGTTGTTGTGCTCAACCCCTCTCTCTTTCTCACATTTAGTTTTGTTTCCTTTTCACTTTTTTCTTTTTTTGTGTTTATTATTGCGGAATTAGGTTTTACTCATCCATATGGGCTTATGTTGAGAATGTACTGTGTGACACCCTAAATCCCAAAATAATATATATGATAATTGATATCATATTCCTATAAAATTTGCAGCGGATAAATAAAACTATAGTTCCAAGAAAATAAAAAAAATTTGTAACTAATTTAGGATATCATGTTTCTCAAAGTACACATGCAACAATTGAAATTTTATTACTCAAAAAAAACAATTTAATCTCAATGAACTTGATTTAAGTATAATTACTTGATTTATTTCTAAAAACTTACTAGTACTTCTAAGGTTTTCATACAAAAATTTGATTCAAATTAAATAAGTAAAATACAAATTAAATCCCTTATTCTCAGTATCACCTATCAGAGCGGCGTTCCTCCCAAACTTGAACTTCAAGACTCATTAACCTGTAATAACTACGATTTCGCAAACGTATGGCCCAGCCAGTCAAACACAAACAACGAAGGAGGTGAGTTTTGAAATCATGTTAATAGTATAATATGAGTAAGAAGAACACACAAACAATCATAATAGAACCGTATCATAATCACTTTACGATATATCAAAATATTTAATTAAATAGTATCATACTATAACATCAAAGTCACTCAAGTAAAATAATCATCTCATTATAATATGCATCAAATCATCTAATTAATATTACCTTTGAAACACATCAACCACAACAAAACAATCACAAGGAAATGCAATGCTATGCATGAGCTTAGACTCTACTTCACAATGTGGTACCATTCTAACTCTGAAGTACTTGGTTAGGAGGCCAAAATACTACGCCACCATCCCGGTGGACAGACAATTCAAATTGGCTCTGTCCTCATAGATCCCCTCAACTCAACCCGAGACACATATACGCGATAGTCGAGGTAAACGTGTGTTGCATGGTAGCTCCCTACATTTGGAGTGCGACCTCCAAGTCTCCTAGGAATTCCCCACCCGAATACCTCCAAGGTCTAACAATCTTGCCTTTAGGCTCGACATCTGACCGCCACGATCAGGCTCATTCAGTTGTACTTCCCCATAATCACTAGGCTTGTCAGGCACTACCTATATGATGACAAAATAATCTCGACTTCACAAATTCACATTATTTATTTTCACCCCTCGTTGGTATATGATATTGCATTAAAACCGTCTTCTCAAACACAAATTGAAATCACTATTATTTCATCAACTAGGAGTTTAATTCATTATTCTCATCACAATTTAGAATATCACTATCAGTAGTCATATATCATCGTCATCACATAAACTCCTCACAAATTTATAGCATCACTATCATCAATCAAACATCATCACATAAACTTATCACAACTTATAACATCACAATTATTAATCATACATCATCATCATCACATAAAATTATCACAACACATAATTTCATCTATTCAAACATGTGCATATAATTTCATTCAACATCCAACATCGCAATAATAACAAATATCAACTACCACACAAGTATCGAAAATTAAAACAATCAACACCTTATTAAAATTTCTATTTCACATTTTAATCTCACAATTCTCATATTTCAAATTAATCAATTTATCTCTCAAAGGGCTACTGCCGTACGTAGCAAGCCACGGATGAATGGTTGGGAAATATGGTTTTCCCGTTCATCTCACAATATATTATACTCATGAATTCAAACGCTCTCTCACCCCTTATCTTGTTTCGACGCTTTCACCTATGATTATGATTCGATGTCTAAACAACCTTTGCTCTTTGACTCTTTGTCCTTTAACTGATCTAACTCGACAATTTATGGGTAAACGTCAAAAATAAATTATGTGGGGATATTCTAAAAACTAAATTTGAAAATAGGCCAAAGAAAATTACCATAAATCAGAAAACCAATCAGTGGATAATATAGCCACTTTTCACACGGTCGTTTTGGCGTTGGTTTCACTCAAATTAGACTTACGGTGAAGGAGAACGATGCAAAATAACGAATTCTATAAACGAAGAAGTCGGGTATTTTAGAGAGAAATTGGGGTTGTTAAAAATCTGGAAAATTATGTTTAATTGACGAGTTAAATGAATAAAATAACATACTCAAATTTGGATGAAAACGGAGAAACTTTTATGGAACAGTTATCGATCACCGGTGTCAATTTTCTATTCTTTTCCTTAAAGTGCCGCTGGTTCTTCATCTTTCTTGCTGTAGCATGCGGCCGCTTCTTCGGTTTATATTGTAGCCTATTTGAGTTATATTTGCCCTTATATATATATATATATTAGTTATTATTAATCTAACTCATTTAATCCTATTTTTATTATTATTATTATTATTATTATTATTGTAATTATTATTATTGTTTTTATTTTGCTAAAATAAAATTAATAATTATTTAATCTCCTTTTTAATATTCCTTTAATTTTCTAATTATTATTAATAATTTATAAATTAGAGTAATTAAAATAATCAATATAAAAAAAACGTATTACTAATAATCAAAACTCTCACATTCAAATAATCTCTACAGTTATACTTATTTATTAAAATACTCACTTTATTATAATACCATCATATTAGAAAATAGTAAAAATTATAAAATAAATAAATATAACATCAATATTTTATATTAATTACTAAATCATAATAAATATATATAAAATTACAATACCATAACAAGTATTTAAAAATAAACGAAATCAAACGCAATATCAATTCTATATCAAGATAATTGTTTAAAAAAAAAAACTAAAAATAGAACATAGTTATAAATAATTGAAATATAACTATGTGTATGCTTAACATCAGTCAAACGCACGTAAAAGTATTATATTAATTGGGTACACGTATATATACGTAAAATCGCATAAAATCTTTTTCTCTAAAACATATATTACACTAAAATACTATTATTATTTTTTAAATATATCAAATAATAAAATATAATATGTATTATTTATATCACTCATGTAATATAACATGTATCAAACTAGCACATCATAGATAGCATCAATATAACGAAAATTAGCCACAAAATTTATCAACATATATTCTAAAATAATATTTGTCATCAAATTAATTATTTAAAATTCTATTTAATTAATAAAATAGTTTATTATAAAATTTTGGGTGTTACAGTTCTCCCCTTGTTAAAGAATTTCGTCCTCGAAATTTTCAGTGAGTGAACTAATATCCAACTTATCATCCTCAAGATTCAAATTTAATCTATAACCATATTTAAGACATTCAATCTACCATTAAACACATCATATAAAATTCAACTAACATAGCATGATAGACTAACATGACAAAATAAATCAATTAAACACACAACATTAATCATTCAATTATGAAATAAAATACGTATCACATTTACCATTCACTTATGAAATAAAATACCCTAGAGTTACTCACTATAATTTACATATAAAACATAACATATAGATTTTGTCAATAATAACGTAGTTAATTTAGTTTGGTTAAATGAAACATATTTCAAGTATGTTGTCAATTTGAACTCTTTCTTTCAAACCTAATATTACTAGTTTTACTCCTTAAAATAAAGTCTAAAACATATCACGAAACATTTAACAAATTTAACTTAGGTCTGACAAAGAGAGTAATTTTTTAAAGTATAAAACACATCTAACAACTTAATAACACTGTAATAGAATTACAATCAGTTACTCTATAAACACATATTATACATATAATCAAGGAAAAAAAATAATGATGGATATACTATTTCGCAATAACATATATTTAATAATTAAATTCATTCAATTGATATAAGCAATGAACATATTTTTCAATTATTTAAAAATAAAATTAAAAGGCACTTTAAACAAAATAATGAGTTATCGTTGTCCCTTTAATTGACGATGAGTCATCGGGGTAGCTAGTCCCTTCAACTAATGTAGTCAACTACTTAAGGAACTATAATTGCAATCATTCAAATTCAAATATGGATAATTAAAAGTATCTTTAACGTGGTTCAGGAGTGCGAAGGCGGCGCCACAACTCCTACTCCTTACTTCAAGTTAAAAATTCAATTAATTACACCTTCACAATAATTTATTTGTAATTTACTACTAGTTACACCAACAAAAGAAAAGTCACTAACATCAATATATAACCAATAATTCAATTGAAGGAATATAAAACTATTTAACATTTAGATGCTCTCGACTACTCTAATTCTATACACCAATTCCCAACAATTAGAACACTTGAAACATAAACAATTTAATATTTACATAATCATATACACATTCAAATAATTAATCCAAAATTTAGCACCAAGATTTTACGTTCATCTCATAACTTAAACAATGATTCTAAAAATGAAACATATTCTCATAGAGGTCTAATTGCTCCAAATTGATCAAGGTTAAATTTTCTTTTGAATTAACCATCACTTAAAAGTTACAACAAATGGAAGCATATGTGGTTTTTCCAAGTAGAAGATAAGATAAATAATTATTTAGTAGAAGATACAACACATTACCAAACCACTTTCAAGGTTACACATCATTCTAAAAATTGATTTCTTGACTTAAATTATTATTAAAAAAATATCACTAACAATTTACCACCCAAAAAAAAATATCATTGAGAATTCCAATTTTTCCTTTAAATTATTTTTCAATAATTCAAGTCTAAATAAAACAACTAAAATAAATCACGTATATTTTTAAAATCTATTAGATTTCTAAAAATTCATTCGTACTTTAATCATCAAAAACACATTGGTAAATAGTTAATCACTGCAAAAATTATTATTTTCAACTCATATTTTGAAACAAAATTTAAACTATATATATTGATAGATAGGAAATCTTACAATTAATTAACACTTCTAAAATAGTTCCAATTTATTTTCTTATTTTATCAAACTTAAAAAAATTTGTATATTTATATACATTGAGGTAGTGCACGACACAAAACATAAGACATATGATAATGATAATGAATTACACTAATTCATAAATCTACAAAATAGTAGCCCCCTCTCATACTAACTACTCAACATGCTTATAGATACATCCCTCAGTTTCAATCAAGCCACCAAATTGGTCAAAAACATAACACATCATCAATTTTAAGGATTTTGGAGTTTTGTCCTAATCTTAAAAATTGAGTTTCAAATAAAAATTGCTATTTTATAATTAATAAAAAAAATTGATAAAATAAATTTTAGTTTCTATACGCATACCAATTTACATGATGCACTCTACACATATCAATCAACATGATGCACTCTACACATACCAATCTAATGCATACCATTTTGTTATGTTAATTCATATAACAAAAAAAAAAAATCTACTTGTAAAATACATCAATTATAGAATCAAAAATTTAGATAATTTTTCAAAAAAAAATTCACTATTGAGAAGATTTTTAAAATCTTTGTTTTTTTTCCCTTCTCTTTCTCAATTAGTATAAATTTTATCATTAGTACTATTGTAAATCACTGAAGAGTTCTTAAACTCTAAAACTCTATCATCCAGTCAAACTCTAATGGGTTCATAATATTATAATCAAAAAAATCAATCATTTCAAATAAATATCCCAACACAAACAACGAAGGAGGTGAGTTTTGAAACCATGTTAATAGTATAATATAAATAAGAAGAACGTGCAATTAATCATAAATAAAATGTATCATTACACAAACATTCTTCAAGGAAAAACATAACATTATAAAGTCAAAACCACTCAAGGAAAATCAATAAAGTTTCACTAAAACATCAAATCATCTAAGAAAACTATCCCGGAGGACGAACAATTCAAATTGGCCCTATCCTCATATCTCCCCTCTACTCAACCTGAGACACATATACGTGACAGTCGAGGTAAACGTGTTTTGCATGGTAGCTCCCGACATTTGGAGTGCTACCTCCAAGTCACATAGGAATTCCACACCCGAATATCTCCAAGGTCTAACAATCTTGCCTTGAGGCTCGACAGCTAACCGCCACGATCAGGCTCATTTAGTTGTTCTTCCTCGAAATCACTAGGCTTGTCAGGCCCTACATATATGATGACAAAATAGTATTCACTTCACAAATTCTCGATATATTTTCTCCCCTCATTACTTTCCCGTTCATCTCACAATATATTATGCTCATGAATTCCAAACGCACTCTCACCCTTTACCTTATTGGGACTCTTTAACAAACCCAAGAATCAATGGGAGTTTTCAACAGCAACTGCATATCGACAATGTACAACGAACAAACTGGAATAAATGGCGAGTTCACAAAATCGTCGAGAAGCAACTGATACATTATGTGGAGCTAAATAATGAATGTTAAATAATTAATAATAATTTTAGGAGAAAAATGGAGTCAAAATGACGACAAAAAACTGTAGAAAAAGTCTCACCGACTTGTAGGAGCGCTGGGTGGGTCTAACGTCAACTTCACAGAAAAATGAAAATGAGTAATGTTTCTTGAAGCTTTTGACGAGGGAAATCCAAATATGATATCTATTTTTCGAAAGGATGAATGTGGTTTCCATAATATCCCAAAAACAGTTCGTCCAAGGGACAAAAAATGGTTGTTTATAGTTAAATGGAGTCACGATCAGCCAAGGCAAGGCCAGAAATGAGTGCATCGGTGGATTTTGTGTGTGAAGCCAACTATTCATGTATTTTCCATGGCAAAATGAGAGAGAATTCGAGATAGATCACATACGGCCACCATGGTGGTTTTTTGACGAAAAAGGGAGAATTAAAATAAAGTAACGGGTCTTTTAGTTAGAATCACATCTACAAAAACATGGTTACACTATACAAGTCAAATTCGGTAATAGGTTTCATGTGGCTGTAGAGAAAAGAATTAAAATTTGGAGAGGGAATATGTATACATTGTATGTTGCGCCGCTGGAAGAAAAGAAACAGATCAAGATTAGGTTATTAGTTTCCCTAATAGCTAGCCCACGATATAATATGTATATCATACATTTGTATGTATACTAGGAATTCACGAGGCATAGGCGCATCTCGTCGGTCATTATTGTTATATTTTATTTATATAAACTAATTTATTTATTTATATTATAAATAATTTATTTAGTTAATTTATATATATTAGTTAATTTATATATATATATACCAAAGGTCTAGTTAACAATAATATTAAAATATTAAGCTTAACATAATAAAAATCTAGAATTAACATTTATGAATCTAGGCTTATATATAATATCAAAATTGAATTTAATATCAATAATCGCTAATATAAATAATTCACAAAGACAAGTAGATAAAAAAAAAACTAGATATAAACATTATCACACCACATTAAAATATGTATAAGAAATTATTATTAATGTATGAAAACAATAAATTCAAGGTGTTACAATATTACTCATTTAGTCTTATAAAATTAGCAGATCATAGAAAGCATTTATGTAATGCAAATTAATCACAATTCTCCCCTCGTTAAAGAGATCATATATTATAAAATAATTTGAAAATCAAATTAATTATTTAAAATCTTATTTCATTAATAAAATAATTTATTATAAAATTTCGGTGTTACAATTCTCCCCTCGTTAAAGAAATTTCGTCCTCGGAATTTGTGGTGAGTGATCTAATATCTAACTTAGCACTCTCAAGAATCAAACTTAGTCTATAAAGATATTTAAGACATTTACTATTCAATTGAGCACAACATGTCAATAATCAATGAGCTTAGCATGATAGGCTAACGTGACACAACAAATTAACTAACATATCACATTCAACAGCTCAAATTTGAAAGAAATATTATGATTAATCATTATCGTATATAGATAAAACTAAGCATGTGAATTTAGTCAACAACACTTATTACTTTTAGTTGAATCAAATAACACATGTCTTAAATATATATTCGACTTCAACTGACTTCTCATACAATACTTTGCTAGTTTCACTCTCTTAAAAGAATGTTTAAATCATAACAACAATTACTCTACTTATTTCACAAAATTTAGGCATATAAAGAAACATTTAAAATATTTTACACCTTTAAGAATTAGAAAGAGAAATGCATATAACGACTCAATGACATACAATTACTTAGTTATTTTTTTTTTTTATGAATGTGTCTAACCATAGTGGAATAAGACAAATATTTTCACATATAATTCCAAACACTCTCAAAGTCTAAATTAGTTTTAAAGTCTTATACACAAGATTCATTTATAGAACTCGTACCATAGTCTTAGATCCTTACCAAATGAGACAATATAGAACAAATAATAAGATACTAACACAATGCACATATTTATTTTCAGCAAGTTACTTAGAAGATCAAACCAATTTAATTAAATATTTAATTTATGTACACACCCCATACCAATTCGCGTCACATGAAACAATTGTTAGCATTTGACATTCATGTCGCATATGACTTATAATGACTCAAAATTACGTAATAGAAAAATATGGCTTTTAATTATTTCACAAATAGAATTAATAGGTATTTTTAATAATAATAACAACAGGTTATTGTTGCCTCTTTTATTGACGATGAATCATCGGGGTAGCTAGTCCCTCCTATTCATGTAGTCAACTACTTAAGGTAACCATAACTGTAGCCATTCAAATTCAAATATGGGTAATTAAAAGTATCATTAACGTGGTTCAAGAGTGCAAAGGCGGCGCCACAACTCCTACTCCTTACTTCAAGTTAAAAATTCACTTAATTACACCTTCACAATTATTTATTTGCAATTTACAACTAGTTACAATTACAAAAGAAAGATCACTAACATTAATATATAACCAATAATTCGATTGAAGAAGTATAAACTATTTCACTTTTAGATGCTCTCGACTACTCTAACTCTATACACCAATTCCCAACAATTAAAACACTTGAAACACGAACAATTTAATATTTACATAATCATATACACATTCAAATAACTAGTCCAAAAATTAGTACCAAGATTTTACGTTCATCTCATAACTCAAACGATGATTCAAAAAATGAAACATATTCTCATAAAGGTCTACTCCAAATTGATCACGATTAAATTTTCTTTTGCATTAACCATCACTTAAAAGTTACAACAAATGAAAGCATATATAGATTTTCCAAGTAGAATATAAGATAAATAATTATTTACTAGAAGATACAACACATTACCAAACCAAATTGAATCAGGTAGTGCAAAAACCACTTTAAAGGTTACAACACATCATTCTAAAAATTGATTTCTATACTTAAATTATTATTAAAAAAATATCACTAACCATTTAGCAACTAAGATAAATCATTGAGAATTCTAAATTTTTCTTTAAATTATTTTTCGAAAATTCAAGTAATAATAAAAACAACTAAGATAAATCAGGTTTCTAAATACAATATAAATAAAATAAATCACATATATTTTTAAAATCTATAATATTTCTAAAAATTCATTCGTACTTTAATTATGAAAAACACATTGTAAATAGTTAATCACCGTAAAAATTATTATTTTCAACTTATATTTTGAAATAAAATTTATACTATATATATAGATAGATAGGAAATTTTCCAATTAATTAACACTTCCAAAATAGTTTTCATTTATTTTCTTATTTTATCAAACTTACAAAACAAAACCAAAATTGTATATTTACATACATTAAAGTATTGCACATGACACAAAACATAAGACATGTTGGTTATGATAATAAATTAAACTAATTCATAAATCTAAGAAATAATAGCCTCCTCTCACACTAGCTACTCATCATTCTTGTAGATACATTCCTCAGTTTCTATTTGGCCACAAAATTGGTCCAAAACATAACACACCATCAATTTTAAAGATTTTAGAGTTCTGTTATAATCTTAAAAATTGAATCTCAAATAAAAATTGCAATTTTATAATTAATAAAAAAAAATTGACAAAATAAATTATAGTTTCTGTACGCATACATTACTACTATTGTAAATCACTGAAGAGTTCTTCAAATCTAAAACTCTAACATCGAGTCAAACTCTAATGAGTTCATAATATCATAATTAGAAAATCAATCATTTCAAATAAATATCACCCTTACGATTCAATATTCACACCAGCCCCTAAACCAAGATAACAACAACTCGTTTCAATTTTCTTAAAAATAGTAAAATATGTTGTAAATTTTAAGTTGTTTTATACATTAAATAAAATCAGTACTATAGAATTATTGTTATTTTATAAATTAACAAAAATTTAACTCAAGAGTAATTCAAACAAAGTTATTTTTATCATAAAAAATAGTAAACTTTACTCCTTCAAAATGTCATTTTTTAAAAAATTCTAAGTTCTACCAACCTCTAATATTCAATAATTACTATTGCAAATAATATGAATTTCATACATTTTAAAATCATGATGAACATTTTAAATTGTTTTCAAACCAATATCAAAACTCTACAAAATTGATTTTTTTTTTCTTAACACAAGACAACATAAAATCAAAATAAGAATTTTTTTGTTAAAATTAAAACTTTAAATATTGTGAATTTGTGAAGTGAAGATTATTTTGTCATCATATAGGTAGGGCCTGACAAGCCTAGTGATTCTGGGGAAGTACAACTGAATGAGCCTGATCGTGGCGGTCTGCTGTCGAGCCTTAAGGCAATATTGTTAGACCTTGGAGGTATTCCGGTGGGGAATTCCTAGGTGACTTGGAGGTAGCACTCCAAATGTCGGGAGCTACCATGCAACACACGTTTACCTCGACTGTCGCATATATGTGTCTCGGGTTGAGTTGAGGGGATCTATGAGGACAGGGCCAATTTGAATTGTCCGTCCACCGGGATGGTGACATAGTATCACGGCCTCCTAACCAAGTCCATCAGAGTTAGAACGGTACCACATTGTGAAGTAGAGTCTAAGCTCATGCATAGCATTGCATTTCTTTGTGATTGTTTTGTTGTGATTGATGTGTTTCAAAGGTAATATTAATTAGATGATTTGATGCATATTATAATGAGATGATTATTTTACTTGAGTGACTTTGATGTTATAGTATGATACTATTTAATTAAATATTTTGATATATCGTAAAGTTATTATGATACGGTTCAATTATGACTGCTTGTGTGTTCTTCTTACTCATATTATACTATTAACATGATTTCAAAACTCACCTCCTTCGTTGTTTGTGTTTGACTGGCTGGGCCCTGCGTTTGCGAAATCACAGTTATTACAGGTTAATGAGTCTTGAAGTTCAAGTTTGGGAGGAACCCTACTCTGATAGGTGATACTGGGAATAAGGGTTTTAATTTGTATTTTACTTATTTAATTTGAAACAAATTTTTGTATGAAATCCTTAGAAGTACTAGTAAGTTTTTAGAATTAAATCAAGTAATTATACTTAAATCAAGTTCATTGAGATTAAATTGTTTTATTTGCGTAATAAAATTTGTATTGTTGCATGTGTACTTTGAGAAACGTGATATCCTAAATTAGTTACAAAAGTTTTTATTTTCTTGAAAATGTAATTTTATTTATCCGCTGCAAATTTTATAGGAATATGATATAAATTATTATATATATATTATTTTGGGATTTAGGGTGTCACATTAAATAGATTCATATCAAGACTAAATATTTTAAATTGATTAAGTGTGAAAATGGAACTTTAAAACAACTAACAGGTGAGGTCTGACATTTGATCATTAAGATTACGTGAATAAGATTAATACCTTGAAACATACAACTAGTCAACCAAAATTATTATTTCCAACTATTCACATAAAACAAGAGTACAAAAATGATAATTCAGTAGACAAGCAATAAGCAACAAGTAACTAACGTAATCTTGCAAACAGTTAAAATTAACTCAAATCTTCACAAGTAATTTCATGGTCTATTTACTCAGGTAGGAATTTAGAAGCCATAACAAAATCAGAGTAAGCAAATAATAAACAGTTAATTAGTAATCTCCAAAAAATGTATAATAATACAAAAGCATATAACACTTAACACAATAATATAACGGGAAAACCATCATAGTGAAAATAATTATTACAAAAGAAAATACAATTGACACGACTAACATTGAATCGACATTCGACCCACTCGGTCTGATTGGACAAACCTGCTAGGATACCACTAATGTGACACTCTAAACCCCAAAATAATATATATAATAATTTATATAATATTCCTATAAAATTTGCAGCGGATAATAAAATTTATTTCCAATAAAATAAAAACTTTTATTTTTCATTTAGGATATCACGTTTCTCAAAATAAAACAAACTTTTATATAATATTCCTATAATATTCTCATTAACCTGTAACAACTGCGATTTCACAAACGCAGGGCCAAGCCAGTCAAACACAAACAACGAAGGAGGTGAGTTTTGAAACCATGTTAATAGTATAATATAAATAAGAAGAACGTGGAATTAATCATAAATAAAATGTATCATTACACAAACATTCTTCAAGGAAAAACATAACATTATAAAGTCAAAACCACTCAAAGAAAATCAATAAATTTTCACTATAACATCAAATCACCAAAGAAAACTATTATCGCTTTTGAAACACACCAATTACAACAAAAAAAATCACAAGGATATGCAATGCTATGCATGAGCTTAGACTCTACTTCACAATGTGGTACCATTCTAACTCTAAAGTACTTGGTTAGGAGGCTTGATACTATGCCACCATCCGGGTGGACGGACAATTCAAATTGGCCCTATCCTCATAGATCCCCTCTACTCACCTGAGACACATATACGTGACAATCGAGGTAAACATGTGTTGCATGGTAGCTCCCGACATTTGGAGTGCTACCTCCAAGTCACATAGGAATTCGCCACCCGAATACCTCCAAGGTCTAACAATCTTGCGTTAAGGGTCGACAGCAGACTGCCACGATCAGGCTCATTCAATTGTACTTCCCTGAAATCACTAGGCTTGTCAGGCCCTACCTATATGATGAAAAAATAATATTCACTTCACAAATTCTCGGTATATTTTCTCCCCTCGTTAGTATAGACTGCTCCATTAAGAGCATCATTTTTAGGAATCATAATTATCTCATCAACCATGGGGTACTTCAATATTCTCATTACAATTTTATAATATCATTAATCATACATAATCACGATCATCATATAAACTCGTCACAATTTCCTAACTTTACTATCATCCATCAAACATCACCATTATCATCACATATACATATGTCATACAATGCATCCATCTTTTATTATCGCATCACATAAATTAGTCTAATCAAACATATGCATATAATTTCATTCAACACCCAACATCACAACAATATCAAATATCAAATACCACACAATTATTCAAAATTAAATCAATCAACATCTTATAAACATTTATATTTAACATTTTAATCTCACAATCCCAATATTTTCACATTAATTAATTTATCTCTCAAAGGGCTACTGCAATACTTAGCGAGCCCTAGATGAATTCTCGAGAAATACAGTTTTCCCGTTCATCTCACAATATATTATGCTCATGAATTTCAAACGCACTCTCACCCCTTACCTTATTGTGACCCTTTAACAAACCCAAGAATCAATGGGAGTTTTCAATAGCAACTCCATATCGACAATCGACAATGTATGACATTTATTTTTAAAAACATCATATAAGGAAATTTTGTGTGCCAAATTCGAACTTCAGAATAACGCACAAATACAGAGCTAACCGAATAATTTATCCATAATAATATAATAAAAAAATTTATTAATATTTTCTACAATTTAGTTGAAAAACTAATTCTAATAAGTAACCTAAAATTCTTAATAATAAGATGAAATCTTAAAATATAAAAAAAACGACTGATCAAATAATTATTCCTAAATATGACTTTTGCATGCAATAATGTATTGTTGTCCCATATATCTTCACGAAAAAGTATTTAAATCAGTGTTTCTGAGCAGTGTGGTTGGAACGTTCTTCAGAAGTTGAAAATATTCTTGGACAATATAAGCATTTAAAAGGCACAACAGGTATTGGTTTTTGTGGTTGTGAATAATTTATTCTCGTATGGCTAATCTTATGGGCAGAACAAGCATGAGAAGATGGAAATATTTCACCACATTGATCACATCGTGTAGGTGTTTGGTTGTGAACTCTTCTATGGGTACCCAAGACCGAGGCACTTGAGAACGATCTGCCGCATTCTAGACAAACATGTAGTGTATTCATTTTCAATGATTATTCTTATGCAAGAAATACTAAAACACAAATAATACAAGTTTGATTGTCAACGAGAATATATATATATATGTATGCGTGTGTATATAATTGAATTAAATATTTAATAATAATTGAAAAATGTGTACAACTAGCCCTTAATACATTTCTTATTTAAGTATTTCTATTTAAGAATTATATAAATTATCTCTAGAATCATAACCATAAGAAACCTGAACATGTGTGCTTATTAATTTTTTTTTTATTAAATATGTGCTTATTTAAAGTATGCGTGCTTATAAATATTTAATTTTTTAATAAAATATGTGTGCTTATTTAAGTTTGCGTGCTTATGAATATTTAATTGCATATTTAATTAAAAAAGAATATGTCTGCTTATGAATATTTAATTTTTTAAATTAAGTATGTGTCCTTATTTAAGTATTTCTTATTTAATTATTTGTATATGTGTGCTTTCGATGATTTGCAAATCTTATACATATTTTACTAAATGTGTGATATAAATAATATATATTATATTTTATCGTATTATATATTTTT
>JBBPBT010001178.1:314293-330653 GCA_037974875.1 Cicer bijugum | reverse complement strand
CAATAATAGTTTTGAATTTGAGAGTTTTTGTTATTATTGATATATTTTTAATTATTTTATTTAATCTCTTTTATAAATTATTGATTTAGAAATATTATTAATATTGCGTTTAATTTTATTTATATGTATGCTTGTTGTAATGTACCTATTTATAAATATTTAATTAACTTAGTGGCTAATATAAATTACTAACGTTATATTTATTTATTTTATTATTTTAAGTATTCTCCAAATTTGATAATATTTTATTTTGAAAATTTGAAAAACATTATTTTAATAACAAATAAATAAATTAAAATAAGTGTGTAATTAATTGGATCTTGTATAACAAAATGGTAATGAAACAAAATGGCCTAATTCGTTAAAAAAAGAAGTCAAACATAACCTAATATAATAACATAAATAGAAGTGTTACATTAGAAAGAAAATGGAAGAAAAGAGCAGCCACACGGAGCATAGGAACATTGAGAATAAAATAAAATATTGATGTCAGTGTTCACGATTGTTCAAATAACTTTATCTGAATTTGTTCAAATTTTAGTAGGTTGTTTAACTCAATTAGTTAATCAATTATTAAACTTTCACATATTTTTAACAATCCTAATTTCATTCTAAAATATCCAATTTTTCCATTTATCGAATTCGTTATTTTGCACTACCCGACTTCTTTGTTTATCAAATTCTTTATTCTGCACTACCCGACTTCTCTGTTTATTGAATTCATTATTTTGCAACTTTTTCCTCGCTATATGTCTGATTTGAGTGAAACCAATGCCAAAATGATTATTTGAACAATGGCCACATTATCCACTGATTATTTTCCGTTTTAGGGTATATTTATGTGTCTAAATTTCGAAATTGACTATTTGAGTATGTTCTTATAATTTATTTTTGTCTTTTAAACATGAACTGTTGAGTTAGATAGATTGAAGGACATGGTGTGACATGTGACACCCTAAATCCCAAAATAATATATATAATAATTTATATCATATTCTTATATAATTTGCAGCGGATAAATAAAAATATATTTTCAAGAAAATAAAAACTTTATATTTAATTTAGGATATCACGTTTCTCAAAAATAAAAATAAAAACACTTTAAACTTATTTTATCCATTAAAATAATGCAATCTCGGTAAGCTTGATTTAAGTATAATTAATTGATTTAATTCTAAAAACATACTAGTACTTCTAAGGTTTTCATACAAATATTCGATTCAAATTAAATAAGTAAAATACAAATTAAAACCCTTATTCCCGATATCACCTATCAGAGCGGGGTTCCCCCCAAACTTGAAATTCAAGACTCATTAACCTGTAATAACTGCGATTTCGCAAACACAGGGCCCAACCAGTCAAACACAAACAACGAAGGAGGTGAGTTTCGAAATCATGATGACAATATAATACAAGTAAGAAGAACACGTAAACAATCATAATGGGACCCTATCATTACACAAATATTCCATCAAGAAAATATCACATTCAAAGGTCAAAATCACTCAAGGAAAATCAATAGATTTCATTGTAACATCAAATTGTCTAAGAGAAATTATCACCACACATGATACATATTGATAAAACCAAAACAATTACAATAAAATACAATGCTATGCTTGAGCGTAGACTCTACTTCACAATGTGGTACCATGCTAACTCAGAAGTACTTGGTTTGGAGGCTTGATACTATGCCACCATCCCGGTGGATGGACAATTCAAATTGGCCCTGTCTTCATAGATCCCCTAATCTCAACCCGAGACACATATATGCGACAGTCGAGGTAAACATGTGTTGCGTGGTAGCTCCCGACATTTGGAGTGCTACCTCCATGTCACCTAGGAATTCCCCACCCGAATACCTCCATGGTCTAACAATCTTGCCTTAAGGCTCGACAACAGACCGCCACGATCAGGCTCATTCAGTTGTACTTCCCCATAATTACTACGCTTGTTAGGCCCTACCTATACGATGACAAAATAATCTTCACTTCACAATTTCTCTATATTTATTTTCTCCCCTCGGTGGCCTATGATACTCCATTAAGACCGTCATTTTAACACCCTCAATTTTAGGATAGACGATTTTATTAATTAATTATGATTTTAAATAATTAATTTGATGTTAAAATTATTATAAAATATATGTTAATAAACTTTGTAATTAATTTTCGTTATATGAATGTTTTCTATGATAGGCTAGTTTGATACACATTATGTCAAATGAGTGATATAAATAATAAATATTTTATTTTATTATATTATATTATATATTTTCTTTATGAAAAGTAATAGTATTTTAGTGTAATATTTTGAATAATAAAATTTTATGCGATATTACGTGTATATACGCGCACCCAATTAATATAACATTCTTTGATGTGTTTGACTAATATTAAATGTGTACTTAATTATATTTAATTAATTCTAAATATATTTTATTTAAATTATTTATTTTATAAATAATTATCTTGAGATAGTGGTAATATTGTGTTTGATTTTCTTTATTTTTATATACTTATTATGATATTGTTATTATATATATATAGTATGATTTAGTAATTAATATAAAGTGTTGATTTTATAATTATTTATTTTATAATTTTGAATATTCTCTAATGACGATAGTATTTTTAAGTGAGTATTTAAAAGAAGAACTTTCACACACGAATACCATTCCACGAGCAAACAAACTTCGTTCATTGACTCTTTGTCTTTCAATCGATCTAACTCGACAGTTTATGGGTAAACATTAAAAATAAATTATGAGAAGATACTCTAAAAACTAAATTCGAAATTCGGTCAAGGAAAATTACCATAAATCAGAAACAGATTCAGTGGATAATATAGCCACTTTTCACACGATTGTTTTTGGAGTTGGTTTCACTCAAATCGGACTAACGATGAAGGAGAACGATGCAAAATAACGAATTCTACAAACGAAGGAGTCGAATATTTTAGAAAGAAGTTGGGGTTGTTAAAAATCTACAAAATTAAGTTTAATTGACGAGTTAAATGAATGAAATAACATACTCAAAATTGGGCGAAAAGAGAGAATGTTTTTGGAACAGTCATCAGTGTCAAATGATAGGGTTATTGTTGTGTTTCCTCCTTGGTTTTACGAATGCCCTTCCAACTCCCTTCCCTTGTTTGTATATTTTATTTTATTAACATTTAGGATTCGTACATGAATCAAACTCATTGGTCTCCTTTTAGGTTTTACTAGTTTTATTTTATTTTATTTATTTTTTTAAAACACAATTTCATTAATAAAGTATTATTACTTTTTCAAAACTAATAATTTACAGATAAAAATATTTAATCTTTTAAAATACATTAATAATAAAAATCTCATATTTAAAATAATCCTTATAATAATATTTATTTTTTTTTTCAAATACTAAAATTAAAATATTACCATCATTAGAGAATCGCCACCAAAATTTATTTTAAAATAGGGAAAATACTGGGAAACTCTTATAAATGAAAAAAGTGTCATTTGAAACCAAATTGAGTTCGGGAGTCGATTATGCGTAAGGAAGATATTACCACCCTACGACATCCGTTAAAATACGATTACTTATGATTAATTGTGCAAGATTATTATTAACTTGTGTATATTTATTATTCCTTATTATTAAATTTAAATAACAATTATTACTATTTTTTTAATATGATTTTGAAATAAATGTGCGCTTATGAAATAAAGAACAAAAAATAAATTTTATTAATGTGCTTGACAAGAATGTGATCTTGCACCAACGTATCTCCTGGTGCGAGTGAGACATCAAAGCTACATAGTTCTTAGTTAGAAAATGCAGATGTCTTGATTTTATTTTTTTTAAAGAAAATTTCTTTTGTTATATAAAAAAAATATTTTGATTCAAAAAAAGAGTTTGTTTGATTTGTGTAGTTATTTAAAAATACTAGTTTTAGGACGATCAAATTGTACAACTCGTGTCTAAAACTCAAGGAGTAAAAAAGATGTCACATCTAATTTAATCCTCTTAAAAATATTTTATACTATTTTCAATTTTAAATTGAGTTTTAAAATCACCAAGTAGTACAACTTGTTTCTCAACAACTCAAAGATTAAAAAAAGTTCACATGTAATTAATCAAATTGAAAAAGTTGATTTTAAATTTACTTATTTATAAAAGTAAGTTTTAGAATTATAAGGTTGTTTAAATTATGTTCTACTACTCATGCATTTAAAAAAAAATCATTTCTAGTTAACCTTTAATAATAATTTTTATTTACTAATTTTTTTATGAATTAATTAATCAAATTTAATAAATAAAATTTAAATTTTGAATTAATTTATATATAAAAATGAATTTTAGAATTATCAAGTTATACAAATTATGTCCTAGCAACTATTAAATTAAAAAAATACATTTATTTAACCTTCAATAAATAGTAATTATAAAAAATAGAATTGTTCAAAAAAAAATATAAATAAAAAATTGCTAAACACCTAAAACTTTAAAAAGACAAATAAGAAAAATGAGGGTGAAGGCCAAAATTCAATTGAATGAGCCTGATCGTGGCGGTCTGCTGTCGAGCCTTAAGGCAAGATTGTTAGACCTTGGAGGTATACGGGTGGAGAATTCCTATGTGACTTGGAGGAAGCATTCCAAATGTCAGGAGCTACCATATGTGTCTCGGATTGAGGTTAGAGGATATGTGAGGACAAGGCCAATTTGAATTGTTCGTCTACCGGGATGGTGGCATAGTATCAAGCCTCCTAACCAAGTACTTCTGAGTTAAAATGATAGCACGTTGTGAAGTAGAGTCTAAGCTCATGCATAGCATTGCATTTCCTTGTGATTGGTGTGTTATAAAAGTGATAATAATTTTCTTAGATGATTTGATGTTATAGTGAAATTTATTGATTTTCCTTAAGTGGTTGTGATTTTATAATGTGATGTTTTCCTTGAAGAATGTTTGTGTAATGATATATTTTATTTATGATTGATTGCGTGTTCTTCTTATTTATATTATACTACTAACATGATTTCAAAACTCACCTCTTTCTTTGTTTGTGTTTGACTGGCTTCGCACTGCGTTTGAGGAATCGTAGTTGTTACAGGTTAATGAGTCTTGAAGTTCAAGTTTGGGAGGAACTCCGCTCTGATTGGTGATATGGGGAATAAGGGTTGTAATTTGTATTTTCTTATTTAATTTGAAACAAACTTTTGTATGAAAACCTTAGAAGTATTAGTTAGTTTTTAGAATTGAATCTAATAATTATACTTAAATCAAGCTTATCGAGATTGAACTATTTTAAGAAAAAAAATTAAGTTTAAAGTGTTCTATTTCATTTTTGACAAATGTGATGTCCTAAATAAAAAAAAATATTTTATTTTATTTTATTGGAAATAAATTTTACTTATTCGTTGTAAATTTTGTAATAATATTATATAAATTATTAAATATATTATTTTGGGGTTTAGGGTGTCACAGAACCTTTATTCTTTGATTATTTTTCCTTCAATCGCTCTAACTAGACATTTTATGAGTAAATGTCAAAAATAAATTATGAGAAGACATCCTAAAAACTAAATTTCGAAATTATCCCAAGGAAACTTACCATAAATCAGAAAACCAATTAGTCGATAATATAACCACTTTTCACACATTCGTTTTGGTGTTGGTTTCACTCAAATCGAACATACGGTTAGAAAGAACGGTACAAAATAAGAAATTCTAGAAAACAAGAAGTTTGATCTTTTATAGTTTGATCTTTTATAAGAAAAAATATACTGAAATGGATAAAGTTTTCTAGAATAGTTATCGATCACTAGTGCCGATTTACTTTCTTTTCTCTCAAGGTCAAAACTGTTGGGTGACTGTTGTTGTGCTCAACCCCTCTCTCTTTCTCACATTTAGTTTTTTTTCCTTTTCACTTTTTTCTTTTTTTGTGTTTATTATTGCGGAATTAGGTTTTACTCATCCATATGGGCTTATGTTGAGAATGTACTGTGTGACACCCTAAATCCCAAAATAACATATATGATAATTTATATCATATTCCTATAAAATTTGCAGCGGATAAATAAAATTATAGTTTCAAGAAAATAAAAAAAAATTGTAACTAATTTAGGATATCACGTTTCTCAAACTAGACATGCAACAATTGAAATTTTATTACTCAAATAAAACAATTTAATCTCAATGAACTTGATTTAAGTATAATCACTTGATTTATTTCTAAAAACTTACTAGTACCTCTAAGGTTTTCATACAAAAATTTGATTCAAATTAAATAAGTAAAATACAAATTAAAACCCTTATTCTCAGTATCACCTATCAGAGCGGGGTTCCTCCCAAACTTGAACTTCAAGACTCATTAACCTGTAATAACTACGATTTCGCAAACGTATGGCCCAGCCAGTCAAACACAAACAACGAAGGAGGTGAGTTTTGAAATCATGTTAATAGTATAATATGAGTAAGAAGAACACACAAACAATCATAATAGAACCGTATCATAATCACTTTACGATATATCAAAATATTTAATTAAATAGTATCATACTATAACATCAAAGTCACTCAAGTAAAATAATCATCTCATTATAATATGCATCAAATCATCTAATTAATATTACCTTTGAAACACATCAATCACAACAAAACAATCACAAGGAAATGCAATGCTATGCATGAGCTTAGACTCTACTTCACAATGTGGTACCATTCTAACTCTGAAGCACTTGGTTAGGAGGCCATGATACTACGCCACCATCCCGGTGGACAGACAATTCAAATTGGCCTTGTCCTCATAGATCCCCTCAACTCAACCCGAGACACATATACGCGATAGCCGAGGTAAACGTGTGTTGCATGGTAGCTCCCTACATTTGGAGTGCGACCTCCAAGTCTCATAGAAATTCCCCACCCGAATACCTCCAAGGTCTAACAATCTTGCCTTTAGGCTCGACAGCTGACCGCCACGATCAGGCTCATTCAGTTGTGCTTCCCCATAATCTCTATGCTTGTCAGGTCCTACCTATATGATGACAAAATAATCTCGACTTCACAAATTCACATTATTTATTTTCTCCCCTCGTTGGTATATGATATTGCATTAAAACCGTCATCTCAAACACAAATTGAAATCACTATTATTTCATCAACTAGGAGTTTAATTCACTATTCTCGTCACAATTTAGAATATCACTATCATTAATCGTATATCATCGTCATCACATAAACTCCTCACAAATTTATAGCATCACTATCATCAATCAAACATCATCACATAAACTTATCACAACTTATAACATCACAATTATTAATCATACATCATAATCATCACATAAAATTATCACAACACATAATTTCATCTAATCAAACATGTTCGTATAATTTCATTCAACATCCAACATCGCAATAATAACAAATATCAACTACCACACAAGTATCGAAAATTAAAACAATCAACACCTTATTAAAATTTCTATTTCACATTTTAATCTCACAATTCTCATATTTTAAATTAATCAATTTATCTCTCAAAGGGCTATTGCCGTACGTAGTCAGCCCCAGATGAATCGTTGGGAAATATGGTTTTCCCGTTCATCTCACAATATATTATACTCATGAATTCAAACGCTCTCTCACCCATTACCTTATTTCGACGCTTTCACCTATGAATATGATTCGATGTCCAAACAATCTTTGCTCTTTGACTCTTTGTCCTTCAACTGATCTAACTCGACAATTTATGGGTAAACGTCAAAAATAAATTATGTGGGGATATTCTAAAAACTAAATTTGAAAATAGGCCAAAGAAAATTACCATAAATTAGAAAACCAATCAGTGGATAATATAGCCACTTTTCACACGGTCGTTTTGGCGTTGGTTTCACTCAAATTGGACTTACGGTGAAGGAGAACGATGCAAAATAACGAATTCTATAAACGAAGAAGTCGGGTATTTTGGAGAGAAATTGGGGTTGTTAAAAATCTGGAAAATTATGTTTAATTGACGAGTTAAATGAATGAAATAACATACTCAAATTTGGATGAAAACGGAGAAACTTTTACGGAACAGTTATCGATCACCGGTGTCAATTTTCTATTCTTTTCCTTAGAGTGCCGCTGGTTCTTCATCTTTCTTGCTGTAGCATGCGGCCGCTTCTTCAGTTTATATTGTAGCCTATTTGAGTTATATTTGCCCTTATATATATATATTAGTTATTATTAATCTAACTCATTTAATCCTATTATTATTATTATTGTAATTGTTATTATTATTATTATTATTTTTATTTTGCTAAAATAAAATTAATAATTATTTAATCTCCTTTTTAATATTCCTTTAATTTTCCAATTATTATTAATAATTTATAAATTAGAGTAATTAAAATAATCAATATATAAAAAACGTATTACTAATAATCAAAACTCTCACATTCAAATAATCTCTACAGTTATTCTTATTTATCAAAATACTCACATTATTATAATACCATCATATTAGAAAATAGTAAAAACGATAAAATAAATAAATATAACATCAATATTTTATATTAATTACTAAATCATAATAAATATATATAAAATTACAATACCATAACAAGTATTTAAAAATAAACGAAATCAAACGCAATATCAATTCTATATCAAGATAATTGTTTAAAAAAAAACTAAAAATAGAAAATAGTTATATATAATTGAAATATAACTATGTGTATGCTTAACATCAGTCAAACGCACGTAAAAGTATTATATTAATTGGGCACACGTATATATACGTAAAATCGCATAAAATCTTTTTCTCTAAAACATATATTACACTAAAATACTATTTTTTTTTTTAAATATATCAAATAATAAAATATAATATGTATTATTTATATCGCTCATGTAATATAACATGTATCAAACTAGCACATCATAGATTGCATCAATATAACGAAAATTAGCCACAAAATTTATCAACATATATTCTAAAATAATATTTGTCATCAAATTAATTATTTAAAATTCTATTTAATTAATAAAATAGTTTATTATAAAATTTGGGGTGTTACAGTTCTCCCCTTGTTAAAGAATTTCGTCCTCGAAATTTTTGGTGAGTGAACTAATATCCAACTTATCATCCTCAAGATTCAAATTTTTGTGTATAAACATATTTAAGATATTCAATCTACCATTAAACACATCATATAAAATTCAACTAACATAGCATGATAGACTAACATGACAAAATAAATCAATTAAACACACAACATTTATCATTCAATTATAAAATAAAATACTTATCACATTTACCATTCACTTATGAAATAACATACCCTAGAGTTACTCACTATAATTTACATATAAAACATAACATATAGATTTTGTCAATAATAACGTAGTTAATTTAGTTTGGTTAAATGAAACACATTTCAAGTATGTTGTCAATTTGAACTCTTTCTTTCAAACCTAATATTACTAGTTTTACTCCTTAAAATAAAGTCTAAATCATATCACGAAACATTTAACAAATTTAACTTAGGTCTGACAAAGAGAGTAATTTTTTAAAAGTATCATTAACGTGGTTCAGGAGTGCAAAGGCGGCGCCACAACTCCTACTCCTTACTTCAAGTTAAAAATTCAATTAATTACACCTTCACAATAATTTATTTGTAATTTACTACTAGTTACACCAACAAAAGAAAAGTCACTAACATCAATATATAACCAATAATTCAATTGAAGGAATATAACACTATTTAAGATTTAGATGCTCTCGACTGCTCTAATTCTATACACCAATTCCCAACAATTAGAACACTTGAAACATAAACAATTTAATATTTACATAACCATATACACATTCAAATAATTAATCCAAAATTTAGCACAATGATTTTACGTTCATCTCATAACTTAAACAATGATTCTAAAAATGAAACATATTCTCATAGAGGTCTAATTGCTCCAAATTGATCACGGTTAAATTTTCTTTTGAATTAACCATCACTTAAAAGTTACAACAAATGGAAGCATATGTGGTTTTTCCAAGTAGAAGATAAGATAAATAATTATTTAGTAGAAGATACAACACATTACCAAACCACTTTCAATGTTACACATCATTCTAAAAATTGATTTCTTGACTTAAATTATTATTAAAAAAATATCACTAACCATTTACCACCCAAAAAAAATTATCATTGAGAATTCCAATTTTTCCTTTAAATTATTTTTCAATAAATCAAGTCTAAATAAAACAAGTAAAATAAATCACGTATATTTTTAAAATCTATTAGATTTCTAAAAATTCATTCGTACTTTAATCATCAAAAACACATTTGTAAATAGTTAATCACTGTAAAAATTATTATTTTCAACTCATGTTTTGAAATAAAATTTAAACTATATATATTGATAGATAGGAAATTTTACAAATAATTAACACTTCTAAAATAGTTCCAATTTATTTTCTTATTTTATCAAACTTAAAAAAATTTGTATATTTATATACATTAAAGTAGTGCACGACACAAAACATAAGACATATGATAATGATAATGAATTACACTAATTCATAAATCTACAAAATAGTAGCCCCTCTCATACTAACTACTCAACTTGCTTATAGATACATCCCTCAGTTTCTATCAAGCCACCAAATTGGTCAAAAACATAACACATCATCAATTTTAAGGATTTTGGAGTTTTGTCCTAATCTTAAAAATTGAGTTTCAAATAAAAATTGCTATTTTATAATTAATAAAAAAAATTGATAAAATAAATTTTAGTTTCTATACGCATACCAATTTACATGATGCACTCTACACATATCAATCAACATGATGCACTCTACACATACCAATCTAATGCATACCACTTTGTTATGTTAATTCATATAACAAAAAAACAAATCTACTTGTAAAATACATCAATTATAGAATCAAAAATTTAGATAATTTTTCAAAAAAAATTTCACTATTGAGAAGATTTTTAAAATCTTTGTTTTTTTTCT
This sequence comes from Cicer bijugum, assembly GCA_037974875.1. NCBI lineage: Eukaryota > Viridiplantae > Streptophyta > Magnoliopsida > Fabales > Fabaceae > Cicer > Cicer bijugum. The sequence continues at coordinate 319,666 of JBBPBT010001178.1, read as the reverse complement.
CTTCTCTTTCTCAATTAGTATAAATTTTATCATTAGTACTATTGTAAATCACTGAAGAGTTCTTAAACTCTAAAACTCTATCATCCAGTCAAACTCTAATGGGTTCATAATATTATAATCAAAAAAATCAATCATTTCAAATAAATATCCCAACACAAACAACGAAGGAGGTGGGTTTTGAAACCATGTTAATAGTATAATATAAATAATAAGAACGTGCAATTAATCATAAATAAAATGTATCATTACACAAACATTCTTCAAGGAAAAACATAACATTATAAAGTCAAAACCACTCAAGGAAAATCAATAAAGTTTCACTAAAACATCAAATCATCTAAGAAAACTATCTCGGAGGACGAACAATTCAAATTGGCCCTATCCACATATCTCCCCTCTACTCAACCTGAGACACATATACGTGACTGTCGAGGTAAACGTGTTTTGCATGGTAGCTCCCGACATTTGGAGTGCTACCTCCAAGTCACATAGGAATTCCACACCCGAATACCTCCAAGGTCTAACAATCTTGCCTTGAGGCTTGACAGTTAACCGCCACAATCAGGCTCATTCAGTTGTACTTCCTCGAAATCACTAGGCTTGTCAGGCCCTACCTATATGATGACAAAATAGTATTCACTTCACAAATTCTCGATATATTTTCTCCCCTCATTACTTTCCCGTTCATCTCACAATATATTATGCTCATGAATTCCAAACGCACTCTCACCCCTTACCTTAGTGGGACGCTTTAACAAACCCAAGAATCAATGGGAGTTTTCAACAGCAACTGCATATCGACAATGTACAACGAACAAACTGGAATAAATGGCGAGTTCACAAAATCGTCAAGATGCAACTGATAGATTATGTGGAGCAAAATAATGAATGTTAAATAATTAATAATAATTTTAGGAGAAAAATGGAGTCAAAATGACGACAAAAAACTGTAGAAAAAGTCTCACCGACTTGTAGGAGCGCCGGGTGGGTCTAACGTCAACTTCACCGAAAAATGAAAATGAGTAATGTTTCTTGAAGCTTTTGACGAGGGAAATCCAAATATGATATCTATTTTTCGAAAGGATGAATGTGGTTTCCATACTATCCCAAAAACAGTTCGTCCAAGGGACGAAAAATGGTTGTATATAGTTAATTGGAGTCACGATCAGCCAAGGCAAGGCCAGAAATGAGTGCATCGGTGGATTTTGTGTGTGAAGCCAACTATTCATGTATTTTCCATGGCAAAATGAGAGAGAATTCGAGATAGATCACATACGGCTACCATGGTGGTTTTTCGACGAAAAAGGGAGAATTAAAATAAAGTAACGGGTCTTTTAGTTAGAATCACATCTACAAAAACATGGTTACACTATACAAGTCAAATTCGGTAATAGGATTCATGTGGCTGTAGAGAAAAGAATTAAAATTTGGAGAGGGAATATGTATACATTGTATGTTGCGCCGCTGGAAGAAAAGAAACAGATCAAGATTAGGTTATTAGTTTCCCTAATAGCTGGCCCACGATATAATATGTATATCATACATTTGTATGTATACTAGGAATTCACAAGGCATAGGCGCATCTCGTCAGTCATTATTGTTATATTTTATTTATTTAAACTAATTTATTTATTTACATTATAAATAATTTATTTAGTTAATTTATATATATTAGTTAATTTATATATATATATACCAAAGGTCTAGTTAACAATAATATTAAAATATTAAGCTTAACATAATAAAAATCTAGAATTAACATTTATGAATCTAGGCTTATATGTAATATACAAATTGAATTTAATATCAATAATCGCTAATATAAATAATTCACAAAGACAAGTAGATAAAAAAAAACTAGATAAAAACATTATCACACCACATTAAAATATGTATAAGAAATTATTATTAATGTATGAAAACAATAAATTCAGGGTGTTACAATATTACTCATTTAGTCTTATAAAATTAGCAGATCATAGAAAGCATTTATGTAATTCAAATTAATCACAAAATTTATCAACATATATTATAAAATAATTTGAAAATCAAATTAATTATTTAAAATCTTATTTCATTAATAAAATAATTTATTATAAAATTTGGGTGTTACAATTCTCCCCTCGTTAAAGAAATTTCGTCCTCGGAATTTGTGGTGAGTGATCTAATATCTAACTTAGCACTCTCAAGAATCAAACTTAGTCTATAAACATATTTAAGACATTTACTATTCAATTGAGCACAACATGTCAATAATCAATGAGCTTAGCATGATAGGCTAACGTGACACAACAAATTAACTAACATATCACATTCAACAGCTCAAATTTGAAAGAAATATTATGATTAATCATTATCGTATATAGATAAAACTAAGCATGTGAATTTAGTCAACAACACTTATTACTTTTAGTTGAATCAAATAACACATATATTAAATATATATTCGACTTCAACTAACTTCTCATACAATACTTCACTAGTTTCACTCTCTTAAAAGAATGTTTAAATCGTAACAATTACTCTACTTATTTCACAAAATTTAGGCATATAAAGAAACATTTAAAATATTTTACACCTTTAAGAATTAGAAAGAGAAATGCATATAACGACTCAATGACATACAATTACTTAGTTATTTTTTTTTATGAATGTGTCTAACCATAGTGGAATAAGACAAATATTTTCACATATAATTCCAAACACTCTCAAAGTCTAAATTAGTTTCAAAGTCTTATACACAAGATTCATTTATAGAACTCGTACCATAGTCTTAGATCCTTACCAAATGAGACAATATAGAACAAATAATAAGATACTAACACAATGCACATATTTATTTTCAGCAAGTTACTTAGAAGATCAAACCAATTTAATTAAATATTTAATTTATGTACACACCCCATACCAATTCGCGTCAAATGAAACAGTTGTTTGCATTTGACATTCATGTCGCATATGACTTAGAATGACTCAAAATTACGCAATAGAAAAATATGGCTTTTAATTATTTCACAAATAGAATTAAGAGGTAGTTTTAATAATAATAACAACAGGTTATTGTTGCCTCTTTTATTGACGATAAATCATTGGGGTAGCTAGTCCATCCTATTCATGTAGTCAACTACTTAAGGTAACCATAACTGTAGCCATTCAAATTCAAATATGGGTAATTAAAAGTATCATTAACGTGGTTCAGGAGTGCAAAGGCGGCGCCACAACTCCTACTCCTTACTTCAAGTTAAAAATTCACTTAATTACACCTTCACAATTATTTATTTGCAATTTACAAGTTGTTACAATAACAAAAGAAAGACCACTAACATTAATATATAACCAATAATTCGATTGAAGAAATATAAACTATTTCACTTTTAGATGCTCTCGACTACTCTAACTCTATACACCAATTCCCAACAATTAGAACACTTGAAACACGAACAATTTAATATTTACATAATCATATACACATTCAAATAACTAGTCCAAAAATTAGTACCATGATTTTACGTTCATCTCATAACTCAAACGATAATTCTAAAAATGAAACATATTCTCATAAAGGTCTACTCCAAATTGATCACGATTAAATTTTCTTTTGCATTAACCATCACTTAAAAGTTACAACACATGGAAGCATATATAGATTTTCCAAGTAGAATATAAGATAAATAATTATTTACTAGAAGATACAACACATTACCAAACCAAATTGAATCAGGTAGTGCAAAAACCACTTTAAAGGTTACAACACATCATTCTAAAAATTGATTTCTATACTTAAATTATTATTAAAAAAATATCACTAACCATTTAGCAACTAAGATAAATCATTGAGAATTCTAAATTCATTGAGAATTCTAAATTTTTCTTTAAATTATTTTTCGAAAATTCAAGTCATAATAAAAACAACTAAGATAAATCAGGTTTCTAAATACAATATAAATAAAATAAATCACATATATTTTTAAAATCTATAAGATTTCTAAGAATTCATTCGTACTTTAATTATCAAAAACACATTGTATATAGTTAATCACCGTAAAAATTATTATTTTCAACTTATATTTTGAAATAAAATTTATACTATATATATAGATAGATAGGAAATTTTCCAATTAATTAACACTTCCAAAATAGTTTCCATTTATTTTCTTATTTTATCAAACTTACAAAACAAAACAAAAATTGTATATTTACATACATTAAAGTATTGCACATGACACAAAACATAAGACATGTTGGTTATGATAATAAATTAAACTAATTCAAAAATCTACGAAATAATAGCCTCCCCTCACATTAGCTACTCATCATTCTTGTAGATACATCCCTCAGTTTCTATTAGGCCACAAAATTGGTCCAAAACATAACACACCATCAATTTTAAAGATTTTAGAGTTCTGTTATAATCTTAAAAATTGAATCTCAAAAAAAAATTGCAATTTTATAATTAATAAAAAAAATTGACAATATAAATTTTAGTTTCTGTACGCATACCAATCTACATGATGCACTATATGCACATCAATCTAATGCATACCATTTCGTTAGGTTAATTCATATAACAAAAAAAGATGTACAAACATCATGTTACCTTCTTATATTAAACTCAAATATTCATTTCGATAGTGAAAACACAACAATTAAAATTCTACAAAAAAAAAAATTCTACTCCTAAAATACATCAATTATAGAATCTAAAATTTAGATAACCTTTCAAAAAGAATTTCACTATTGAGAAGATTTTTAAATTTTTTTTTCTTTTCTTTCTCAATTAGTACATTTTATCATTACTACTATTGTAAATCACTGAAGAGTTCTTAAAATCTAAAACTCTAACATCGAGTCAAACTCTAATGAGTTCATAATATCATAATCATAAAATCAATCATTTCAAATAAATATCACCCTTACGATTCAATATTCACACCAGCCCCTAAACCAAGATAACAACAACTCTTTTCAATTTTCTTAAAAATAGTAAAATATGTTGTAAATTTTAAGTTGTTTTATACATTAAATAAAATCAGTACTATAGAATTATTGTTATTTTATAAATTAACAAAAATTTAACTCAATTTAATTTATTTAAAATAATCAAGAGTAATTCAAACAAAGTTATTTTTATCATACAAAATAGTAAACTTTACTCCTTCAAAATGTCATTTTTAAAAAAATTCTAAGTTCTACCAACCTCTAATATTCAAGAATTACTATTGCCAATAATATGAGTTTCATACATTTTAAAATCATGATGAACATTCTAAATTGATTTTTTTTTCTTAACACAAGACAACATAAAATCAAAATAAGAATTTTTTTGTTAAAATTAAAACTTTAAACATAAGTGACATATTCCCTATCTAACTC
>JBBPBT010001178.1:232210-247186 GCA_037974875.1 Cicer bijugum | reverse complement strand
CTATTTTAACTATTTCAAATATATTTATACTCATTAGTTCCCAACTCTACTCTCATTTATTATAATTTTAATTTTCTCTTTTACTCCTTTAATTACTCACCATAAACCTTTTTCACTATCACTTTTAATTTTATTATTTTTATTACTATTCAAAACACCATTAATTCATTATTTTAACAATGGTTTTTAATTTCTCATTCACTATTCTCATATACGTTTTCAATTTCATAAATTCTAATTAATACCTTTTATTTTTTATCAATAGTCGGTACAATGTCTTTGAAAAAAAACAATCAAAAAATAAAAACAAAGAATTCCATGTCCTCCTATCACAATAAACCACTACTAGACCAATTCTCTCTACTTGTACTATCACTATGAAGAGAGCTTACAAAAACCAAGACTCATTGTAAACTCATCTTGGATTCCTCTTCATTTTCATCTATTTTATTTTCAAAAAACAAACATATTTAAAAAATAGATTGATGTGGGAACAACACCTTAGCTACAATACAACAGAGCTACCATTTTGGTAAAAACTATATCTTGACTTCTTTGATTCTTCTTTTTCGTCTTGGTTAGTTCTTTCTCCATTATATATATATATATATATATATATATATATATATATATATGTATATATATATATATATTATATTGGGTTTTTCCTTCAACCTTAACATCAATCACAAATTCTTGACTAAAACTACAAATTAACTTTAATTATAACATTTTTATTTTTAAATATTAACTATGTCTATGTCTATAATTCATATTCTGATTAAAGAAATAGTATATATTGAGTGGAATTTAGTAAAATTGTTTTATATTCTTATTTGATACAATCATTTTAGATATATATTTATAATAATTCTATTTTTGAAAAATTAATATGATTTTGTATTAAAAATTAAAATTTAGTTATATGGTTGTACAATTTTGTTTCGACTTGTATTTAAAATTTTAATTGCACTTAAAATAGGTAAACTGTATAATCCATTTTAACCATATAAATAACAATTAGGAAATCAAATCGAGGTATTATATAGAATATAATATTTAAATATTAGTTTTTGTTTTAAGTTGGATTTATCCATATTCGATTATATGATTGTGCATAGCATAAGTTTTTCATTGTTAAAAGTTTTAAATATTATTAGTTTTAAATATGTAATCCGTTTTATATGGACATCATGTGTATATAATAATTGTATATTATATGGTACTTTATTTTAAGATTTTATTACGAAGGATAAATATTTCTTTTGGATTGCTTATTGTATTTGGTAATTATTAGTTGCGACGATTGATAAAAACAATATGCGGAATTGATAATATATTCATTCTCGGTATCACTCTATAGTTCCGTAAGTCTCGTCACATTGTGAAGAATTTTCAATTAAGCTAAGGAGTGAAAGAGTAATTGAAATCATTTGTATAATATATTGTCAACGAAAATAGTATTCAAGGACTCACTACGTACATCGTTAGCCATTTGAGTGATAAATTAATTATTATGCAAATATAGAATTTAGAAGGTTAAAATAGAAACATTATAACATGTTGATTGACTTAATTTCATTGAATGTATGGTATTTGATATTATTGTGATAAGTTTATATGAAGATTATGATGTTTGATGGATGATAGTGATGCTATAAATATGTGATGAATTTATATGATGATCATGATGATGTATAATTAATGATAATGATGTTATAAATTTTTATGAGAATGTTGAAGTAACCCCATAATTAATGAAGTTGTGATGATTTCAACTTGTACTAAAGATGATGCTCTTAATGGAGTAGTCTAGGCTAACAAGGGGAGAAAATAGATGTTGGGAATATTTGAAGTTGATGAGAACTTTTGAAGTGGATATTATTTTATCATCAAATAGATATGGTCTCACAAGTCTAGTGATTTTGGAGAAATTCAAATCAATGAGCCTAATCATGGTGATCTACTATTGAGCCTTAAAGCAAGATTGTTAGACCTTGGAAGTATTCAGATGAGAAATTCCTAGGTGACTTGGATGTAGTACTTCAAATATCGAGAGATATCATGTAACACACGCTTACCTCGATTATCGTGTATATGTGTCTCGGGTTGAGTTGAGGGGATCTATGGGAACATGACCAATTTGAATTGTTCGTCCATTCAGGTGGTGGAATAGTATTGTAATACCCAAATTTCTCATTATCTTATTTTAAATAGTATAATGATACAATACTATTTTTTTTATGAGTGTGAATATGTGTTCTAATTTCTTTAGGTGTGTCTGTGTGTTTGCTTTGGTAATTGATTTAAATTATTAATATTAACTATATTTAACTTACAAAAAATAAATAAATATATATATATAGATATAAATAAAATAATATCAAGAGTGAATTTGGGTTGTTACACTAGTTGTTACTTTAGCTCTAATAGAATGGGATAATAATAATAATAATAATGTATAATAATAATAATAATAATAATACCTAGGCTAGTATTCTATATAAGGTTATATATATACATATATATATATATATATATATATATATATATATAGGTAAGCAGTGTTACGGAAAGCAAAATTAGGATTTTTGTTTAGTTCCATTAGCGGCCTCCCAAGAATTAAGCTACATCGGTTCCATTAGCCGCCTTTCAATTTCATCAGATTACAATTTCCAATTCCAATCCCAATCTCCAATCACAATTCCAATTTTAAATCCCAATTCCAATTTCAATACCAAACCATATAAGGTATGTTTCACTAATTCCATCAATTAGCTTTAATAATGATACATATTTTGTTAGTACAATAGAATAAGTAATACATATATATATATATATATATATATATATATAGAGAGAGAGAGAGAGAGAGAGATGAAAGTTAAGAAATTCAAAACCACGAACCCAAAATAAATTTGTATAGCCATGATTTGAGTCTTTACTTTGGAATTTTAGAAGACTTGCCTTTGTTTCTGTCAACAAACGAATTATGCTATATAAGAATTATTGTTATACAAACTTCCAGAAAATAAGTTAGTAGCTAAGCCATTAGATGCAATTGATTTCTAAAGGGAATTGTTGGAGGATAACTCACTGAAGTAATTAGTTTCGATAAGGCATCATACGATTCATACAAATTGCCGTGAAATCAAAATAAAGCAGAGAGGCAAATTGATTCCTTCACCTAAATGGTTTAATCTATTTGATTATGTTATAAAATTAATTATAGTCAATAATAAGTAATAATTAATTATTATTATTTTCGTCCATATGATATATATATATATATATATTTATAAATCAAAACTTTATATATTATATAGACATAATATTAAGTTCTTTCTATCATACTTTGTTAAATAAAATTTTATTATCGTAATATGTGTGTAAACGGTATTAAATATATTTTTTTAATTATATTACAATGTATTAATGTATTATTAGATAAAGTATCAATGTATTATTAATAAATTAATTAATTACCTATTGGAGCAAGTAGCTAATTTGTAATTGGTTGTTGCGTTGATTTATTCTCGCTCGTGGACTGTTAGAGATGGTGGTTGGTGAAGACGTGACACATTAAATCAGCGGATCGGCTTCGTTGGGAAAAATCTTCAGCTAAGGTAAGGGGTGAGATGAGGTTCGATTTTATGAGTATAAAATAACATGAGATGAACGGGAATATTAAAATTCCCAGAAGTTCATTCAGGGCTTACTACGTACGGTTGAGCCCTATTGAGTAATAATAATTAATTAATAAAATGTGAATGGTAATAATGAAGATTAAAATATAATTTAGCAACCTATAGAATTGTCGTGAAATTATTTATATCAAGATTGTATGCCGTCTGATTTTATGAATATTATGTTGATTGTTACTGTGTGAATGATATGTACTGGAGTATTCTTGCTACTTGAATGAAATTGTAATATCACTTGAATATGTCACTGTTTGATCTTTTATTTGCAATTGATATTGTGAGTAGTGCAAACCAGAATATTGGATGTAATTGTGATTGACTAATATAGATACATAATGATGAATGTTATGAAGTCAAACTGAAATTTGTTGAGTTGTGATTTTGGAGTTAGAACTATTTTGTCATCATATAGGGAGGGTTTGACAAACCTAGTGATTCAGGGAAGTACAACTGAATGAGCATGATCGTGGAGGGATACAGTCGAACTGTAAGGTAAGACTGATAGACCTTGGGGTTACCTCTAGTGGGGAATTCCTAAGTGGATTAGTGGGTTATTCCCTAAGGTCGGGAGCTATCGCGCAACATAAGAGTACCCCGACTGTCGCGCATATGTGTCTCGGGTTGAGTTGAGGGGATCTATGAGGAATTGGCCATTCATGAATTGTCCGTCCATTCTTGTAGTGGCATAATATCAGGCCTCCTAATCAAGTACTTCAGAGTAGAATGGTTCCAAATGATGAAGTATAGAGTATAGGACATGCATAGCATTATATCCTTGTGATTTTCTTATTGTGATTGATTTTGATAAACCGTTGATATTATACACTTGACTGTTTTTGAGGTTGTGATAATTAGATTGCTTGTTGTTCGCCTCGTGTATTTTATACTGTCACATAATTTCGATACTCACTCCGTCGTTGTCTGTGTTTGGCATTTGTGATGGACGCAGACGAGTTGTAAGTTGCAGGTGATGACTAGTACCATCAGGAGAGGCGGTGATAGCGTTTCCGCAAGTGTACTGAATCGTTGCAAGTAATAATAAAACGGTAGTACCAAGTGTCGAACCCAAGGATTGCGTTTTACTATTGAATTATATTTGATTACAAAAATTGAACAAAAAGGTTCCCAAGTTGATTGAAATAATGTTTGAAATTAACAACAATAATAAAATTGATCTTATGTAATGAGAAAAATGTCAGGGATGAGTTTCACTTCGAATCCAACCTTGGTGTCTAATTTGATCCTAGTTACTGAATTCCTTTATTGAATTATTACCGAATTCTCTTTATTATTCTTGCCCTAATGTCTTAGTGACAGAACCTTTAATTCCAAAGTAACCCCTAATTCCTTAGTGGATTTAAGATTAGAATTAAGCATTACCGTATAGAAATTCTCTTGTAAATTATTGCTTTGCAACTAATTTAATTGGCTTCATGACCTGCATCTATCCCTAGACTACAAATTCATGAATTTCTCATCTCAAGCATTCGTAAAGTCCACGTCTGTTTCAAAATACAAATCGTAGAACATTTTAATGTTGATCAAGCAATAAAAAGCATTAAGCACAGAGATGAAAAAAACAATTCAATAAACTCATACATATAACTAGAAATCAAATCAGAAAAATAAGGGCTTCATCTGGTTACACTCATCCCTAACAAGTAGGGTTTGGTTACTCATGACAGAGATACAAAAGATAAGGATTAAAGAAGAATTACAAGAATGATTCATGGATGATTCTTGATAAAACTGCTTCAATGGCGTTAGAAATGGTCGTCTTTGAGTTTCTATGCTAGGGCACAAGTCTCCCAAGTTCCCAAGAGTCAAAAAAAGATCCCTAAACAGTAAAAAATTGCGTTTTTATGATTGCTGATGCGCGTCACGCGCCCCAGGCGCGCAGGGCGCGCTCCAAGCGCGCATTGACAGAACTGAAACATGAGAAATACGCTCCAGGCGTGCAGGGCGCGCTCCAAGCACACAATATCTACTATCTGACGTACTTTGCATTTTTCTCATATTTTGCTTCTGAATTTGGTCCCGGTGTCTTCATGAAAGTTGTAGATATGGATCTTAGCTTTCATTAGCACTTGGACTGACTCCAATTGGACATCTAGAAATCCAGATATTATTACAATACTCCATATAGGTCATGTTGATTTCTCACCAAAATTCAGCACTGCACTAAAACAAAGTAACAACGTAAAACTACGAAAAATCTCTACTTAATTAAGCAAATAAGAACAAAATCATTTCATTAAATCAAATAACTAAAATCAAAAAATATATAAATAACTCATTAAATTAACTAATGATTAAAGATAAATGAGACTAAAATCAATAAAAATTATGCATATGATGAAGAGTCATCACAACCCCAAACTTAATTTATTGCTTGTCCCCAAGCAACAATTAATTTCATATTTGGTGCAGTTAAAAGAAAACTTATACTCAATTTCTCAATTCAAATCAAACTCAATTCTCAAAGTTTCAACTACTACAAAACATCCATCATACTCTATGGTTGCTTACAAAAATAACGAGGTTTGTACACCTTGACATTCATTTATCAAATTCAACTCTCTCTTCACACAATCTCACCAAAAAATTTCTCAAGTGTTTAGAAGGGTTATGAATTTATCACTCAAATCCTAGAGCATGCATCACGTTACCATAGGCTTGAAAAAATTCTAGTTAGCAATCACAATGTAGCAAACACATACATTTTTGGAGGACTTTCGGGTTGTAATGGGGCTTAGATAAGGGTATGACATTTTGGGATAGTAGGCTTTACTACTTGGAGTTAGGCATATATTTCCAAATTATTCTACCATTTTTTTTCTTCACCTTTTCATTCTGGAGATTCACAAACATTGACAAAAGAACCAAGAAGATATTATTTATCAAGATATTATTCGTCTTTTTTTTTCTTCTTTTCTTCTTTTCTTCTTTTCTTATTTTCTTCTTTTCTTCTTTTCTTCTTTTCTTCTTTTCTTCTTTCTTCTTTTTTCTTTTTCTTTTTCATTTTTTTTTCTTTTTTTTGTGTGAGAATCACCACCCCAAACTTAAAAGGTTGCTATCCCATGAGCAACCCCAAACTTAGAATTTGATCAAGACAAGACAAAAAATTTCTACCTAACTCCAAGTAAGGTGATGTAATTGAAGTAGGGTTTTTGTTTTGTAATGTGGCTAGTAACTGAAATAAAGGGGCAAGGCTCAAAAGGGCTAGCAAATGATAACATTTTCAAAGGGTAGTTAGAAAGGCTCAAACGACCAAATAAAATTGCCTCAATGTATGCATAAATTACAAGTGATGCAAGTCAGAATTAGTGCAAGTTATGAAGGGATAATACACGTCTGGATAATCACACAACAAAGAATTTAAGTGTTTAGGCTCAAAAGCTCACAGCTAGGATAATAAGAAAGAGTATGAATTATCTAAATGATGCCAAACATGCCACTACAAAATTTATTTAGTGTTTTTTTTTTTAAATATGAGTTAGACTTCAACAACCAAGCAGTAATCAACAATGCATGAATTAGTGAAACTTATCGAATTGAGCAATGATATGAGCAAAGAAATATAGTCTAAATTTCAAATTGTCAAACATAAAACTTTAGATCAAATGCAAGTTGTTAATAATTCTTCATCATAGTGCATGTTTACACACAATTAGAAAGAAACACATCCAAATAACAAAAATAAGATTGCAAAAAATAAAAGTTACCTCTACCTATGGGTTGCCTCCCATGAAGCGCTTCTTTAAAATCATTAGCTTGACGTCTCAACTATTGTCAAGGTGGCATGTATGACAGGAGGAACACATGATCCTTCTCACCAAGAGATACATATTTCAAGTGAGGAGGAAATTGCTTGAGTTCAATGAGTGGTGTCTTTTTCTCTGAGGGCTTATCTTCATTCCGTTTCAACTCCTCCCATCTAGTAGGAAAACGGGGGGAGTAAGATGGTGCTGCTTCTAACACGGCCAAGACCTCTTCTACCTTTTGATATTCTCTTTCTTTAACAATGTCTTGGGGTAGGCATAACACTCTTTCTAATGGCAAACTGGGTGCTTGATGCTTCATTTCTTCGTTGACTATCGCATCTAAGATCTCAATTCGATTGCACTCTTCTCTTTCTTTTGAATGTTCCATGGCTTTTAAAATGTTAAAAGTGGCAGTTTCTTCATTTACTTTTAAGGTTAAGGTGCCATTTGCCACATCAATCATAGCTCGCCCTGTTGCTAAGAATGGTCTCCCCAAAATCAAAGGAATGTCATAGTCCTCATCCATGTCTAGTACCACGAAATCCACTGGAAAAATGAACTTATCCACTTTAACCAACACATCTTCCACCACTATGTAGGGGTGTTTTATCGAGCAATTCGCAAACTGTAACATCAGTTGTGTGTCTTTGACTTTTCCAATGCCCATTTTTTTGTATATTGAAAGGGGCATAACACTTACACTAGCCCCAAGATCACACAAAGCCTTACCAAAAGTTCTATTTCCAATAACCCATGTGATTGAGAAACTTCCAGAATCATTGAGCTTCGGTGGCAGCTTCTTCTGTAGTATAGCACTACACTCTTCGGTAAGCATAACTGTTTCACCGCCAATTTTTCTTTTTTTCGACAGAATCTCCTTCATGAACTTGGCATATGTTGGCATATGTTCTAGTGCTTCTGCAAAAGGGATGTTAATATGTAATTTTTTAAAAACATCAAGAAACTTACCAAATTGTTTTTCAGTTTCTTCCCTCCTTAATCTTTGAGGGAATGGAAGTCGAATTTCTGGTTTTGGCAGTGGTTCCCTTTTTTGTACCACAAGTTCTTGTTCCTTTTCAAAAGCGATGTGATCCTCAGTTGATGTCGGTGTGGCCATTTCCTCTAGGTGGGTTGAAGTCAGAGTACTTCTACTCTGTTTGGCTTCAGGTGGAACTTGTTCACTCACCTTGCCACTCCTCGTGGTCACTGCATTAACATTGTTTCGTGGATTCGGAACTGTGTCGCTAGGAAGATTTCCAGACGTTCTTTGTGCCATTTGTTGAGCAAGTTGACCCACTTGAGTCTCCAAATTCTTTATGGATGTAGAGTGATTTTTTTGGATGGCTATTGTCTCTTCAATGAAAGAACTTGTGATTGTCGCAATTTTCTCTATAGCCATGTAACTCTTCTCTGTAGCGCTCTGCCAAGCAGCCTTTCTAGGTGGGAATTGGTTTGTTTGAGCTTCTTGTTGACCCTGAGATCCACCTTGTTGATCTCTCCAAGAAAAATTTGGATGATTTCTCCAAGTAGGGTTGTACGTACTAGAGTAGGGGTTATTATGCCTGTAGTTATTACTCACAAAATTCACCTGTTCTAGTTCTTCTTCCTCATTGTCATCCAGTGCTTCACAAACTCCAATTTTATGTGCTCCTCCACAAAGGTTACAACTAGTATGCTTTAGTAATTTGACATAAGCCACTTGGGGTTGTATATTTAGCGCTGCCATCCCCTTCTTTATCTCAGCGGCAATAACATCTTTTATCTGTTTTGAGAGCAACATCCCTTGAGCCAACCCAACCTCATAAGCATTCAATTCCAGCATACCACTTTTTGATTTGCTTTCACAATTTTTTTTTTCTAGATCAAAGAAAAGTTCAGCTAAGGACTAGCCTCGCATACAAGGTTAGACAAAGTATGAGTAATGAACAGTTAAAGAAAGATCAATAATTAAGTAAAAATAAAAGAGTTTTAAACCATAATTCTATTTTTTTTATTTAGAAATAAAATAAAAGAATAAATTTTATTGCAGAGCAAAAAATTTCAATTCAGTAAATAAATTAAATTCAATAGTGATATGACAATCCCCGACAACGGCGCCAAAAACATGATAGCGTTTCAGCAAGTGTACTGAATCGTTGCAAGTAATAATAAAATGGTAGTACCAAGTGTCGAACTCAAGGATTGCGTTTTACTATTGAATTATATTTGATTACTAAAATTGAACAAAAAGGTTCCCAAGTTGATTGAAATGATGTTTGAAATTAAAAACAATAATAAAATTGATCTTTTATAATGAGAAAAATGTCAGGGATGAGTTTCACTTCGAATCCAACCTTGGTGTCTAATTTGATCCTAGTTATTGAATTCCTTTATTGAATTATTGCCGAATTCTCTTTATTATTCTTGCCCTAATGTCTTAGTGACAGAACCTTTAATTCCAAAGTAACCCCTAATTCCTTAGTGAATTTAAGATTAGAATTAAGCATTACCGTATAGTTTCATCTGGTTACACTCATCCCTAACAAATAGGGTTTAGTTACTCATGACAGAGATACAAAAGATAAGGATTAAAGAAGAATTACAAGAATGATTCATGGATGATTCTTGATAAAACTGCTTCAATGGCGTTAGAAACGGCCGTCTTTGAGTTTCTATGCTAGGGCACAAGTCTCCCAAGTTCCCAAGAGTCAAAAAGATCCCTAAACAGTAACAATTGGACATCTAGAACTCCAGATATGACTGCAATACTCCATATAGGTCATGTTGATTTCTCACCAAATTCAGCACTGCACTAAATCAATGTAACAATGCAAAACTACAAAAAATCTCTACTTAATTAAGCAAATAAGAACAAAATCATGTCATTAAATCAAATAAATAAAATCAACAAAATATATAAATAACTCATTAAATTAACTAATGATTAAAGATAAATGAGACTAAAATCAATAAAAATTATGCATATGATGAAGAGTCATCAGGCGGAAGCCATCATGTCTTGGAGACCTTTATTACTATGCATTGCGTTGATGTTATTTTGAGTATATTTATTTTGGGAATTCCCGCTCTGATAGTGACATCAGGTTGGGACCACATTTGTACTTAATTTAACACATAAGTATGTGTACTTCTAAAAAGATTTTGTTGTCGGATATTGTGATTTCAAGTTGTTAAGTTTGATGGAACCTTTGAATTTATTCGACGTGATCGTGATTATGTGATACTTTTTACCTTAAAAAAATGTTTGAAAGTTTATATTTATTTATTTGCTTCGAAATAATTTCATTGTTTAGAAAATAAAAAAAATAAAAAAAAATTGGGATTTAAGGTGTCACAAGTATCAAGCCTCCTAACTAAGTATTTCACCGTTAGAATGGTACCACATTGTGAAGTAGAGTCTAAGCTCATAAATATCATTATATTTTCTTGTGATTGTTTTGTTGTGATTAATATGTATTGTATGCAATAATAATTTCTCTTAGATGATTTGATGTTATAGTGAAATGTATTGATTTTCCTTGAGTGATTTTGACTTTATAATGTGATGTTTTTTCTTAAATAATGTTTGTGTAATGATACAGTTTTGTTATGATTAATTGTGTGTTCTTCTTACTTATAATATGTGGATCACAACAAAATAATAACTAGAAAATGCAATATTATGCATGGGTTTAGACTCTACTTCTTCATTATTTGGCATCATTCTAACTCTAAATAATTTGGTAAGAAGGTTTAATACTACGCCACAACGTGAGTGGATGAACAATTCAAATTGGTCATGCCCTCAAAGATCTCATCAACTCAACCCGAGACCTATATACACGGTATAGTTGAGGTAAATGTGTATTGTATGGTAACTCTCGACATTTAGAGGGCTACCTTCAAATAACCTAGAAAATCCTCACTCAAATACCACCAAGGTCTAACAATTTTGCCTTAAGGCATAATAGTAGAGCGCCACAATCAATCTCATTTAGTTGTACTTCCCCGAAATTACTACGTTTGTCAGACACTACCTATAACTAAATAACCTCCATCTCAAATAAATAACATCTAGTTTCTTCCTTCATTGGTCAAAGATACTCCATTAAGACCATAATCTCAAACACAAGTTAGAATCACCACTATTTCATCAACTATGGGGTTACTTCAATATTCTCATCGCATAAATGCAACATCATTATCATTAATCATACATCATCATCATCACATAAACTCATCAAAAATGTATAACATCACTATCATCTATTATGCATCATCATCAATCCATAAACTTATCACAAATTTATAACATCATTACCATCAATCATACATCATCATCATCATCACATAAATTTACCACAATCCATTCATTTTTTATTATCACATCACATAAACTTATCTCAAACAATGCAACCATCTTTTATTATCACATCACATAAACGTGTCTAATCAAACATGCATCAAATTCATTTGACACCCAATATCACAATAATATCAAATATCACACATTTTACAAAATGAAATTAATCAATGCCTTATAAACGTTTCTATTAAGTATTTTAATATCACAATTTTCATATTTGCTCATTAATTAATTTATCCCTCAAAGGACTACTTCTGTACGTAGCGTTCCCCGAATGAATCATTGGAAAATACAGTTTTCTCATTCATCTCACAATATATTATACTCATGAATTCAAACGCTCTCTTACGTCTTATCAAAATTAGGTTTACTAAGCAAATAGCCCAAACAGAAACAATAGTAAAAACAAATAACAATGAGGGTCAAGAAAGTAGTATATTCCAAAATTTATTTTATTTTCTATTTTTAAATTGCATAAACAATTAAATTACTTGTTCTATTCATCCAAAATTAAAATATTATGCTCTAAAATACTTATATTAAAATACTAATATATGACCATACTCTTTAATAAAAATATAAAATATTCAACCCTAAAATATTCATATTATTGATATTTTAAAAAATAAATAAAATATTAAAAGTATAATATTTATAATTTATATTAATAATTAAATTAAATATCCATCAAATTATTATACCATAACAAAGACACGTATAAAGAAAATCAATCAAAAAATTATCAACATATATTTTAAAATAGTTTTAATACCAAATTAATTTGTTAAAATTTTCTTTAATTAAAAATATAGTTTCTTATAAAATTTGGATGTTACACCCGAACCATAGGTGTGATCAACTTTTTTTTCTGGCCCTCCTTGTAAGACGAGGCATGTCCTTTGACATGTTTGTCTTGCTTCCCTTTTTCCTCGAATGTTTGACTATGTTTCCTCTTCACATGGCTTCATGGCTTCATGTTTCTTTGAGGGAAGAGATCTTATGATCTTGGGGAATAGATAAATTCTATAATTTAAGTCAATTTCCAGGAGTTTTCACATCATCTCAATTCACCAACATTTTAGCACAAATTCTATAAACACTTTTAATAGTATAGGTACCTTTGTTGTCAAACAACTAAATAATTTCATCTTCATGGTGTATTCTTGGAAAAGGGATTTTCATAATCTCTTCAACATCACAAGCAATAAAGAGACACTTAATAGTGCGTTTATTGATGGGTTTGGTGGAAATTGGAGGGATTTGAAAAAGTCACACATTTTTTGGAATTGTAAAGAAAGAGTGAGCTCAAAGTCATATATAAGACTCAAGGTTTTTAGTATAATTCACACTAGTTAGAAACATTTTATCAAAGGTAGACAGTTGTATTGCTTCACACACTTATCAGAGGCAGACAATCATTTTACTTGATACATTTATCATAGGAAAACAATCATTTTTTCTTGACACGCTTATCAGAGGCAGAGCGTTCAGATCATTGCTTGTATGAGCAGATTCACCGAAGGTGTGATTAAGAGCGCTTTCATCAAAGTTAGACACGATTTTTATAGATTCTTCAGAGTAACTACGAACTTTGTTTAGTATATTATATTTTCTTTGTTCATTAGAGGATATAGCTTATATCTGAACACATACTTTTAACAATTTGAATTGAACTACATATTGCAATACTTGTTATTGCTATATTACGACTTACTCTATTAGTAGACATAGTTATTTGTTTATCAATATTATTTGTGTTTAGAAACACTTATATTATTATCTCTAATTTACTTGTAATTTATGCTACCTTAAAATAGATAGTTATTAATATAAATATTTGTCTTCTAACTTAATTAGCACACTTAGGAAATATCATTAGAGGATAATTGTTCTTTATTTTTTTTTTTTTGTTAACATCAAAATGTTAACCAGAGCCTTATAGCTAAAATCACTTTTGCACTAACATTATTTAGGCAAGGTTTTGGCTAAGGAAAAACTTGGCTATTAATTGGTCATTTGTGACACACCTCTCATTCCTAGGAACCTACCTGGTGCGTAGTTATTGTATGTTAAGTTCCACTATGAAGTTTGGCTTAGAGAAATTTGATGGAAGAAATTATTTTGGCATGAGCAAAATTCAAGTCAAAGATTTGTTAATAGAATCATGATCACACAAGATGTGATTAGCACAAATGTATTGGTTGCATTGATGCAAGGTGCACTGTGAAATTATGTTTGTTGTTGAAGAACTTCATGAGAAAGCCAACATAAAAGTTGCACCATATTTGTCAGCATGGTTTTAGCATGTAGAAGAAATTCCTAGAGTTGATTAGCTTCAAGTGGAAATTCTTGAAGTAGTTTAGCTTCAAGTGAAAATTCATGGAGTAGTTTAACTTCAAGTGTAGTATACTTTTTATGATGGAGTATAATAGTTCTTTTGAACTATGATTGTTGGTGCAAACAATGGAAGTTGAAGATGCACTAATTTTAATAAAGATATAAGAAGTCCAGATACTCCCTCATACATAGTCTTATAAGAAGTCCATTGTCAATCTTCCAACAATGTCTTTCATTTAGCATCATATGAGAAGTCCAGATACTCCCTCATACATAGTTGGGATTATGACCAATGACCTCCCTAAAAAAGTCCTCTTAGACAAGTATTTGACTTTTAAGTTCTTTGTCACCATAGACTCTAAAAAGTATTTAGGCTAAATAGCATATGTGGTCTCTTAACTTAATTTTAGTTAACGTTTTAGTTATTTATCTTTTTTTTTCGATTTAATCTTTTATTTTAATTTTAAGTGACAATTTAATCTTTTATGTTTTAAAATGTCAATAATGTTATCTTTTTTTTTTACAAAAATTCATCAAAATTTTCAAACAAAACTCATAAAATTAATTATATTTTTCAATATAATACAAATTTCATCAAATTCGTAACTCAAACGTTCAAATAAACTCATATTTTCATTTTTTATATGATGTTGTTAGAGATGAAAATATGAGTTTATTTAAAGCTTAAGTTATGAATTTGATGAAATTGCATTATATTGAGGATGATGATTAATTTTATGAGTTGTAAATTTTTTTATGAATTTTTGCAAAAAAAGTAACGATAACATTGTTAATATTTTAAAACATAATAGATCAAATTGTCATT
>JBBPBT010001178.1:204995-229647 GCA_037974875.1 Cicer bijugum | reverse complement strand
AATCTAAAATTAATGGTGTGATAAACTTTTCGTTAAGATGGTATATGATCATTATATTATAGTTTCACTTAAATAATTTTACATCAACGACTTTATCTCACCTTAATATTTTATTTTTGTCAAATCATTACTTTTAAGACTAATATTATTTTTAGGTTAAATATATTAATAAAAACTAAAAGCATCAAATCTAAAAAATAAAAATCAATTCCATTAACATAAAGAAATAAATGAATCAAATCTGTAATTAAATACATAAATTTAATTGAGAGTCTATAAATTGCATTATTGGGTAAAATAGGATAAATGTATTGGAATCCGAAACACCAAACTAAAACATACTCTATCTCTATATATAGATGCAAACTAGGACAGATAAATCACATGCCCAAAAGTACATTCAAGGAAGCTAGCTAGTGGAAATGATTAAAGAAAGAGAGAGAAAAAAGATTGTGATATTTGATTATTATAATAATCCACCAATTCATGAGATCTCTATAACTACCTCTCAACTAATTTCCCTTTATAATATTTTCTTCCATTGTTTCTCCCATTATTTCTTCTTCACTACCATTTTTTTTCATATCTCAAACATGTCAAATTCAGAGAACTTTCATATCAAAGATGCCAAAGAAGAGTTGAGTAAAAATTTGAAGATGCCAACATTGATGGTTGAATATCAAGAAAAAGAAGATGATAAAAAGGAAGAACAAAGCATAGTGTTTTCTAAGCAAGACACAACAACATCATCAAGAGAACAACAACAAAAGGTGGAAGAAGAAGAAGAAGAAGAAGAAAATGATGGGTTTAAAACTCCAACTCATTTTGATTATAGAATCCAAGAGGCAAAGCAATGTCCACAAGCACCAAGAAAACCAAAATCATCTTTGAAAAGAAGGAAATTACCACAATGCAAACACTTAATTGATGTAGAAGTTGAATTATTGTTCCAAATTCAACACAAAACACTTTCAAGATCACAACAATGTAATAAGAAAGTTAGGAGAGAATAGAGACACCCAACATGGGTGCAAATGAAATGACCACTACAAAGGTACTTTGGTTAGTGTATCTTAATTATCAAGGAATTAAAATAGTCAAAAATTAGTTCATGTAACTTTATCATATTAAATGAATGAATGATATATAGAAATTTAACTCCAAATCTTTAATTTTTTTTAGTTTTATATGTTCATAAAAATATATACTTAGCATTAATCTGAAAAATATAATTATATTCATGGCTTTTAATAAATAGTTAATTTTGCCTCAAAAAAATAAAATAATTAATTTAGTTCTTGAAAAATCCTGAAATACTAATTTATTGGATATTTTTAATTTTAAAAGTTTTTTCAAAATTTTGTTAATTTTCAATGTTCAAAATATTGTATGATCCGACAAATTAAGTGATTAATAAATTTGTGATTTTATCAACATTAATCCTTGATTACCTAATTTGACTATTTTTACTTTGGCAAAGAATTTGACTATTAATTATTTGTATTTTATTTAGTGTAAGAACCATGTGGTTAAGGACTTTTTGTTATGGCTTCTTGAGATCTCAATAGAAATTCTCAAAACACTTTGTTTTTAATGTGTAAAGAAAGATAAAGGTTACATTAAGAAGTTATGGGGAGAAAGAGAAATTAAAGATCAGTGTGACTGGCACGGAGTTGTAATAATAGTAGAAATTTAATCTTATAGATCAAGATTCATCACATAATTAGATATTAAAGTGTTTGATTTTGGGTTTCTTTTTAATTATGAGACTCAGTGATTCTTCCTTCTATTTTACGCTTGCATAAGTTGTCTAAGAATCCATAAAATTTAGAAAAAGAAGGACAAGCAATTGTTGTGTTGTGACAAAATGTATAAAAAGAAGGACAATTAATTAGCAATTTTTGTGGATGGAATCATTACATTAATTCTTCTTGCTCTCGTCGATGGTATTATAAATCCAAGCAAAGTGTGTGTACATATTGCATGACTTAATGTGAGAAGCTCATATTTCAAGATTGTTAGTACATTTGTATTTTATTTTATCTTCTTACAATGCTAATATTGTTTATACTATATAACAATATTGATAGTATTTTGTTAAAAGCGATTATCAAACATGCGATTTTTTTTATAATTTTACTTTTTTATTTATCTACTTTAATTATTCAATTTTATATTTTAATATAAAAATCTAATTAAATTTTATTTTAAAGTATCTTCAAATGTGTAGTATAGTATTACTGGTTGACACAATAAAAGTGATTTAGAATTTCTCATGTAAGAGATATAAGATAATTTTATAGTTTAGGTGAGATAGTTAAAAAATGTACTGATAAAATATTTTAGATTTATTTTTAAATTCTAGTTCAACCGACAAATGTTTAGATTTGACTTTAAATCTAATATCTCAAAAAAAAATATTTTAAGTTTAATAGCTCCAACATAATACTAACAATTTAACAATTAGTTTGCTAATGTTTATCATTAAAAAAACAATATCCCCTAATTAATTAGTATCACTATTGTTAAAAAAATTGGATTTTAAAATAAGGGATTTTGTTAGTTTTGAAACGAGAGGGGCAAACATGCTAAATAATGAGAAGTTATTTACTATCACTTGGGAATGAAAAAACATTTCTTCCTTTAAAATAAAAACAGAAATAATTTCATTTTAAAGTCCACGAACACGATGCAATTTGCTCTTCAATTGTGAATTTAACCCGCCAATATAGCCAAATGTCGTGGTCGTAATTATTAGATAATATTATTATATATTAAAAGTATTTTATATTTTTTTTTACTGTTTTGTATATATATTTATTACAACTATATCACACTAAATCTGTTGTTTATTTTAGTTTATTAAATTGTAGTAAGTTTTTTTTTTCTTACTTCTTTCTTCATCTTTCTTTTTTTTTATATTTATTATTATTAACAGTAACCAGAATAAAATTTAAATTTAATTACATTTTTATCCTTGATTTGGATTATATTTCTATTTAGATTTATTTTAAAACTCACAAATTTTTATTATGTACTAAAAAATTAAAAATAAAATAAATTGATTGAAAAATTATTTCACTTAAAACTCATCAGTTATATATCAAACTCAACTCAAAATAAAAATAGTCTTAAATTTTTTTCTCAAAATCCTAATCCCACATCCTAAATTTCTTCAAACTTTTTATCATATTTTTCTTTTAAATTTATTTTATATACAGAATTCACTGCCGAATTCAAAATATTTTAATAATAAAAAAAAAAAGACAACTTATAGCATTTATAAAAGAAAACTAACTGTAGAACCGTATTTACATAATTTTTGAAATTGAGACATTAAGCTTGCTCAAATATGTTTTTAGGAGTTAAAATTGCATAATATTTAAATTAGAGGATTAAAAATATAATTAAGTCTAAAATTAATATTGAAAAGGGTTGTAATTTTATTGATATTAAATATCTTACAAAGGCTATCATTTAGCAAGTGCCAATGAACTAGAGTTGTATCCATTAATGATGGCTTATTTATAAACAAGGTTTAAGAGGTTTTCGGCTAGGGGGTGGGGGGTAGAAATATCATGAAAGGACCGGGCCAAACCCAAAAGTTGTGGGCCGAAACAACTACAATACAAGGATTAAAATATTGGGTCAACAATGCAACACTAGGGAAAGTTAGCTTTTATACCCATCAATTAACCTTATACCCTCAATTTATAAATTATTTTTAAAAAATTTATAAATTATTTTTAAAAAATTTATTCATTAAGTAGTAAAATAAAATTACTTCAAATTCTCACCCCTGAACTAAATTTCGGTACGTAACATTTACATTACCGAAAATTTCAAAATTTTAAAATATCTGGTAGTTACATTTTCCTTACCAGAAATTTCAAATTTTTGAAATATCCGGTAGTTATTATATTTAATTGAAAATTTCAAAAATCTGGTATGTTAATTTTACTTTTTAATATTTTATTTTTTTGAAATAAGGATGGAAAAACATAACCAGTATGTATAGATTTAACTGAAGCATTCATAACTGATCAAATTTTTGAATCACGATTGTCATATCATGGGCAAGAGAGGTCGGCCGACAAAATCGAGTAGCAGTTATCATTACTCGATCTGACATAGAGACCGAAAAGAGAGGAAAAAAGTCAAAATTAATTCTTGGTTGTGATAGAGGTGGAAAATATAAGTCAAATAAAAATAACACAGGTACGTCAACTAAAATGTGTGGTTGTCCGCCTAAACTTAGATCGAGACCATTGAAAAATGTTGAAGGATAGATTATTCGTTTAATGTGTGAACTTCACAACCATGAGCTAGTGGCTACTTTTGAGAATAATGCATTTATGGGACACTTAAAAGAAGAAGACAAGAAACATGTTAATGAGTTGACAAAGTATCACGTTGCACCAAGACACATCTTGTCATCTTTGAGATATCGAGATATGGAGATTGTGACTAATATCTATCAAATTTACAAGCGACGAAGCACATGTAGGAAAAATTTGAAAGGACCTATAACTGATATGCAACATTTGTTGAAGTTACTTGAAGCTGAGAGGTATGTTTATTGGAGTAGGACTCATAAAGACTCCGACGTTGTGAAGATAACGCACTCAGATTCCATAACTTTGTTGAACATATTCCCACTTGTATTGATCGTGGATAGCACTTACAAAACCAACAAGTTAGGTTACCATTGTTTGAAATTGTTGGTGTAACTTCAATTGGGTTGATATTTAACGTTGCATTTGCTTATATGGATTATGGTTGTCAAGAAAACTTTTGTTGGGCATTGGAGAAGTTAAAAGAGTTGTTTGTTTCAAATACTTCATTTCCTCATGTGATCGTGAGTGACAGAGAACTTGCTTTAATGAATGCAATTGAAGTTGTATTTCCATCTTCAACAATTTACTTTGTCGACTTCATATTAACAAAAATGTTGGAGCCAAATGCAAACAATATATATTAATGAAAGATATGCAGGAACCCATTCTTGAGTTATGGAGGATAATTGTTTATTGTTCTGAAGAGAAGGAGTGAGAGGAACTTTTGCAAATGTTTGAGCAAGCATGTGTCGATAATATTATTTTCTTTGACTACATCAGAGACACATGGTTGAATCCTCACAAGGAAAGATTTGTTGAAGCATGGACCAATCGAGTATTGCATCTAGGAAATAATACAACTAATAGGTACATCATTAAAACTTTGCATTTTATATTATATTTATACTTATAGAGGATTAAACATGCAACATAGAATTTTTATTGAAATAATATCAAATATTTTTTTGTTTGAATATTAGGGTTGAATCTGCTCATTGGTCATTGAATAAATTTTTGGAACACAGTAAAGGAGATTTCTGTAAGGCATAGAATGGAATGAATGACATGTTGAAGTTCCAAATTATTAAGATAAAAGGTTCATTTGAGATAAGTAAGAGCCGCAAATAGCATATACACAACAATCCATTATATGAGAAATTGAATTGGGTTGTATCCAAGAAAGCCTTAGATGATATTGTTCATGAATACAAGATAGTGTCGATAACGAAAAAAGTTGTATGTTGTTGTATACTTAGAAATACTCATGGATTACTTTGTGCATGTGAGTTAGCACGATACAAGCTGGAAGGTGTTTCAATCTCATTAGATGTTGTTCATATACATTGGAGGAAATTAACCATGAATAGTGATCAAGAGGAAGAAAAGTTGGCAATTGATTCAGATTTGGACATTACATCGGAGATGAATATAATTTGGAAAACACTTAATGTTGCTGGAAGGAGGGCATTAAAGAGCAAGTTGCGTGAAATAGCATATCCACTGGATAAGATCAAAACAAATGGTGGTGTAAAGAGGGAAAAAGGCAATAAGTCGAAGGGATATGGCGTATATCACGATGTTTCATACTTTGAGCATGTTGATGCATTTTATTCTGATAATGCAAATACTCAAGTTTCTAAGTAAGCATCCAAGCAAGTCTCCCAACAAGCACCTATGACGAGTCAAGTTAGAAAATATATCAAAGAGTTTCCTCCTTTAATTCATCCTTATATTGAAGACATAGTTAATGTTAAAGCAGATAAAAATTATGGATATCGTGTTATTGCTTTTCTACTTGGTTATAGTGAAGAATACTAGAGCATTGTGTGTCAACAATTGTATACAGAGATTAAGTCCAAACCTAATTTATATGTTGCATTATTCGAAGAATGTTTGCAAGAAGTGACAGACTCTTTACTTGTAACTAAATTGGAAAATCAACCCAATGAGAAGAGGATGAGCATTCCTGATATGGGTTACGTGATCTTGTTCTTGTTACATTGGTAAAAGCTTTTTTTTTTTTTGACTTTTTTCCCATTTAAAGGTGCACACAATGGAGATATGTCACGTGATCGTATTATCAGCATTAGTTTTGTCAATAAAATTCATTGGGTTCAAGTTAAACAGAAATTTGTGTGTCCATTACCTCCACTTGCATGGCATTGGAAGAAGCATCGTAGTGATGAGTCTACATCATGGGCTATAGCTTATACAAGACGTCTACAACATTAGGGTTCATTAGATTTAGAAAATATATCAGATTATATATCTTTTTGGCAAATGATTGACACTTTTGATTTATATGTTGTTTTCAATTGTTACAAAATTCATTCAATATATAGGTTGTTTTCAATTATAACAAAATTAATTCACATTACCTTAAATCATTTAAATAAATAAGATAAGTCAATAATAAATCAAAATACTACAACTATAATACTAAAATACAGATAAGTCAGTTACATAAATAATAATAAAGTCTGAATAATAAGTCAATAGAGATAAGTCTGAATAATAAAATAAGACAATAAAAATACAACTATGATACTACTAATAATTGCTTCCTCTAGAAATCTGTAAAGCTCTTTCTAATAAGACACGCATCTCATCTTCAGAGCCACTCATACGTAAATCTAAACTCTAATGTATAAGACCATGTTGAGACAAAATCTCAATTTAATGTTTTGATGAAAACAAACAAAAAGTAAATTAAGAATGTTAATTATGATTCTAAATGTTATGTTAATTTAACTTGTGCTTTTGAGTGAATTTAATTAAGAACAAAATCAAGCAAAGCAAAGAAAACAGCAACAAGAACATTCTGCATTAAAACAGAGAATGATTTCCAGTTTGGAGAATGTTCATCACAGCATATTGATCAATTTTTTTCTACCTCTTTAACAAAGAGTCTGCCCTGGAAATTTATTCAAATAGAATCAGTACATGGCAAGGAACAAGTAGGATTCATCCAAGCTCAAAAAGATTATCTGATCTCTAAAATAAAAGGACTCAAAGTCAGACAAAAATCAAGACAGTTTGTAACTCTAAAAATCAAACTGTCAAGAAAGTTTGATCAACTTTGATATATGATAAGACACTACAAAAGACATTCAGAATGATTAAAACAGAAACCCCAGATTGATTACTAAATCTCAAGAAAGTTCAAATTGACAGACCCAGATTGATAATCAATTTCCGTTTTCTGCATATCTCTAGCAGCTATGTATTTTCTTCTGCAATGGCTTATAATTCTTCTCCAAACTGCTCTGGCTACATTCAAGGCTCAAGATCGAGACTGTACCATCCAAGATCAAGGGAGAAACTTCAAAGGCTTTTTAACTAGAAGACAAAACTGATTTAATGCTAAAGCATAAAAGTCAAAAAGCAGTTTTTCAAATATGAATTATTTTTATCTGAAATATTGGTTTCAGTCAAACTACATAGCACTATCAACAACTCTTTTTTACATTCATTAAAGGCTCCTAATGCCTATAAATAGAAGGCCAATATCCAGGATCAAAGCAAGAAATTCAAGTGATGTAAAATCCAATAAATCAATCACATACACATACTTGAAGTTCTGAAATTTTGCAAAGAAGAAATAGATCTGTATTCTCATATTAGATTGTGTAATTATCAGTGAATCCTTTGTAAAGAAACAATTCTCAAACAAGAGTTGAGAAATCTCATATTTTGTCAAAAACAATCCAATTGTAAAAACTCAAACTATAAGATTTTCCTTATAATTTGTTTAGAGTACATTGAATCCTATCAAAGTTAGATAGGTGTTGTTATTGCTTTCTGAGTGGAAAGTAATAGAGATTGAAACAGATCAAGGTTGATCTAGACTAGATGTTGTAAGATCAAGAAGGTTCTTTGTTTTAAACACTTAATGGAAAATCTCACAGTGTGAGGACTGGACGTAACCCAAGTTGGGTGAACCAGGATATATCTTTGTGTGGTATTCTCTATCCTATCTCTTTATTTGTTAAACTCAACTGATTAACTAAGATAAAACACAAATTGATTTTATGTTTTAAGCTAATCAATGAACGTTCTCTATTTTATAATAAAAACCAAGAATGTTCTCCGTTTTCTGTTTTCATAACCAAAAATCAATCTTGAGTTATTTTCTTAAGTTTTTAACAGGAATTTTTAAAAGGTGCATTTACAATTCAAACCCCCCTTTCTTGTAAATCGACATTGTTACTTCAAACCACCCATTTCTTGACACCGACCAACACCAACATCTGCAGCAACGTAAGGGAACATCCAAGGATGAGATATTCTATAGTACCACTGAATGTATCTCTCAACATACTCCTGTGGATATGCAGTTGAATGCAATTTAGTACGAAGTGATCGTGTTGAGTTCCTGTACATACTCCATTCAACATCACGTACAACGAGCATTAGTGGCGTAAGAGGAATGTCTTAAGTATACTCAAATTGTCGTATGCACCTCTCTGGTAAATACGGTACTATCGCGGAACACCAACGATTGTTCCCTGTAAACAACGACACATACTGAAATTGTGTCATAGAGTTCTCATCATAATTTGGCGTCCAGATAATATTAGTATCTCCCAAAGCATCCAACTTTATAGAGGACATAATCCATATATAGTAATTCAACGATATATTTGAGTAGGTAATACATATCTGATATCAATGAATTTGTCTTGTTTTTTGCCATTTAAAACAACTTTTAAGGCATGTCTATCATGTTTAATTAAAAATAACACAATAATTTATAATCTAAATATACAATTATTTCATTAAATTCAGCTTTGTAATAACCTAAAATCAATTTTGTAATAACCTAAAATCTGTTTTGTAATAACCTATAATCAACTTACACCTATCCTAAAATTAGCTTTGTAATAACTTACACTACAAATATATTAAAATATACATATTATGCTATATTATAATATGTAATAAAATCAATTATTTACTAACCTGTCCATTTCATACTTTAATTGCAATACGGTGCTCATAATCCTTAATGACAGAAAGATTGTAAGGACCTCCATGAAATATAGGTTCTTCAGGCTGCTGATGATGTTCGTGTTCAAATTGGTGTTGCTGGTCATGTTCATCATCAAATGCATGATCTTGTTGGTGCTACTGATCATGTTCTTCATCAAACGCGTGATCTTGCTCAAACTCATGTGCCTACATTTCTTCGTTTCTCTGTCTTATTTTTTCAACTACTGCTCTCCTATTTTATTGTGTAGGAGATTGAACTCGAGAAGGTTCAACGTCTGTTTTCACTCCTCTAGTCCTCACTAAAAAAATAATTATAAAAATGTTAAAAATTATGTAAAAAAAAATACAAAATTGTTCCAGAAATTTCAATGAGGAATGAAATTTCTGGTGAACATCTCGGAAATTTCAAATTTCTAGTAGTTATAATTCAGTACCGGAAATTTTATTTTTGAAATTTCTAGGTGTACCACCCAGAAATTTGAAATTTCCGGTAATGAAAACAACTGTCGGATATTTCAAATTTTTGGGTGGTACTCTAGGAAATTTCAAAAATGAAATTTCCGGTATTGAATTATAACTACCGGAAATTTCATTACTTCTGAAATTTCTAGTAAAAAAAATTCCACCAGCACTCACTTTTTCGGAAAAACAACTTGTGGAGGTATGAGGGAACTTTTTGATTTTTACAGTTTTGTTAAGGGTATTTTGGATATTTCAAAAGAAATTTTTTAAAATGGGGGGCATAAGGTTAATTAAGGGTAAAAAGACAACTTTTCAACACCAGGAAAAGGAAGTTGCTCATTCCCAACTATTCTCACAAGCCTCTTAAAAATTTCAAAATACCCCTTACCGAGTTACACTAGCTAATTTGCTATTTTACCGGATACCACAACTCAAGTTGCTAAGTTACCATATGCGTGAATTTAGTAGGTTTCTTCATAAGAGAAGAATGCCTTTTTTCCTTCATTCACTCTATATTAGTAGTAAGGGATATTTTTGAAAGTTTGGGGGTTTTGAACAACAATGGGGGAATGAGCAGCCTCTCCTGGAAAATATCTAAAGTCCAAAAACACAGTGGATCACAACATGCACTACAAGCCAATTCTTTAGGAGAAATGTTTGCAGTATTTCCATAAACGATAAGAATTTAATGATCATGCACCGACAGTGTAAAATAATTTGATTTTACACCCTTGTGCAATATAAATCCATCATCTTATCATGTATGCATATTTACTAACTGCTTTTTAAAAATCATTATCATATACCTTACTTTTATTAGAGGTTAGTGTAAAACTAATATAAAACTAATTTACTAATATAAAACTAATTTACAAGGGCAGTGTATATCCCTTTTATCCAAATGATAAATCTGAATAAAGTGATCATTACTCGCTCTATTTTCAATTAATTTGAGAGTGTGTAGCACTAAAGACTTGTGGAACTCGAAGTGAGCAACTAAATTTTGGTGAAAAAGTTATTTAAAAACATGTAGAGTTCAAACATAAAATAACTTGATGATAAATAAATTAATAATTTTTTCCGGTAAAACTAATAGTTAATATTACATTATTACATTCACATCCATGACAAATTAATCTTTACCAAATTCAATAACATATGGTACATTGTGCTTGTACGATCGCTAATGTAGAGTTCAAATTTAAATTTAACATGAATCTTGGCCTAAAGTAAATTTTAAGGTGAGGCCAACATAATTTTGAAGTGTGAGAAATTAATAGAAAATATAACCAAACATATTAAAATATTTTTTTCATATGTACTTAGTTTGCAATGAATTCTTCTACTGACCCATCCTCAGCAGTCTATCACTGTGTGCTTTATTTAACTGGTACATTATTTATTTCATATCTTTGTTAATTTTTCATATAAATAAATTTAGAAATTATTTAATTGATACATTTATACCAAAATACTCTTTTCAAGTGGTCCTGCCCCTGCTGCACTGTAGATTATAACACTAGTAGCATAATAGTAACATATAATAAAAAAATTAAATGTACTCTACTTTTTCTTTTTTTAATCTTTACCGTCAATCATTTTCTATTTTTTCTTTAATCTGTACGTGCAGACTATACTTAATTTACACAAAATAATACTCTTAACTTTATTATTAATTATTTAACAAAATTACAATTTTTCAATACAAAGAACATAAATTTTCTAAATTTTTTAAGAGTATAGTTAAACAAAAAATGTCAATTATATATTTAATTTACAAAACATGCATTATTTAAAACAGTTGGGCATACACCTTTTTGACTTTCAGAGACAGTTAAATATTTTTTGGTAGGTATATACCATATTCTGTCCCTCTCTTTATCTCTCATGTCCATATCCATTCCACCATTTTGTAATTTATGTACCACAACTTCCTTTATTTTGTTCCTTTGTGCATTTTGTTCAATTTAGTGTTACCTAAGTCAGAGGATACAATACTATCCTTACATAACACTATTCTTTTTGTTTTTTTTTCTTCTAAGTAGTAACCTATCTGGATTCTACCTAGTCTTCAATTTTTTCTTTATCATTCATTCTATATACTCTCCAACCAACCATATCATTCCCTCAAAATTCAGCAATGGCTCAACAGGTATAATCTTTAACTTCCTTATCTCTTCTTTTCAATTTTCACATCACATACACAATCAAGGTGTAATTGCAATGCTTACATCAATTCAAGGTTTTAAATATTAGTTCTAATGACAAAATTTGATTATGGAATTTGGACGCCAGAAAGAATACTGAGAAATAATTGACCTTTTCTGCTAATAAATTTTTTCTCCTCTAACAAACTAACCACTAACATTTGCTTACAGAAAACGAAAAAACATAAAATTGACTTTAATTACAATCGGTTTCGAGATGACAAAAAATCTTGATATTGTGTTAGTATTGTTGCTACATGCTATATGTAACTCGCATGTAGCTGCAATTTATAACTTTTCATTTAAGATTTTAAAACATATTTTACAACTGTAATTGTAGCTGCGATATTATGATTTTTTTTTTATGTATGTGTGTAACATTTAGAATGGCAATGCGATTGCAATTTAAAATATTGTCTGTATCATCATGTTTCATGAAATGGATTTTCTTGAATTAGTCTATCATATTTGGTTTTGGTATTTTTTTTTTTTTTTTGTGATTATTTTTTATATAGACTTAGCATGGTTTTGGGGTTGAAACAGGAAGAAGGTTGGCCTTTGGGGCTGGGATTATTGAATGCAAGAATTGGGTTTGTAAGAAACAATGATTTCTCTGGATCAATATCCTTCAACACAATGTTCACTAGTTCTTCCATTCATTCAACTGATTCTTCCTCATATCTTGATACAGAGGTTAGTAATTTTATTGCAGCAGATTTTTTTTTAACAAATGTGTAATGATAGGTCCTCTGTGTTTTTCTGTAAAAAGAAAAAGTAACAATATATGGCATGTGATGATACAACAGAAAAAGAAGAGAGATGAGAAAAATATTGTAAAAAGAAATATAACATAAATGAGGATAAGAAATCCCTTTTGTATTTTTACAACAATAATGTACATAACCAAGTGGCAGTATAATTTATTATTTTTACATAGGATCTAAACAAATTACACTATGATGCAACTTTGATATGTTAATATATAGAACATATTTACAAATATCTCCATGGTAAGATTTGATTTAATGTATGTGTAAAAAAATGTTGTTTTGATAGTGTATATAAATTAAATCCAAATTACTAGTAAAAATAAAAAAAGGGTATGGTCCCCATTTTAAATTTGAGATACTTTGCTCTTTCCTATTGGTTTTACTATGACTTTTGACTACGTACTTTATGATAATTTGTCTACTGAAGATGAAGCTTTTGAAGGAGACCAAACAAGAACTGAATAGGAAAAGGAAATTTCATGTAATGAACATGCTCATAAAGCAAATCTGTCTTCATCTTCCTGTCACTTTCTTTACAATTCCATATGACATGGGGTCCATAGCATGACTTAGAACAACCAGGGCATGCTTTGATAGAAATTGACATTGATTTTACTTTAGTCTTTCATTGAATTAGAACCCAATTGAGAAACAATGTTGCATTCAAATTTTCGTCTTCTACTAATAGGGAATTTCGGATCCTCTCCCGCATTGGTATCTAACAGGACGTTAAATGAATCCAACTACTAAGTATACTTCAAACTGTAGGATTAATCTAATAGTTGACCTTTAGTTCAAAATCGAGGAGATAGGATAGGATCCATAGTCCTCAACGGTCTTGAAAAATATTTTCAATAAGTATAAAACGTATATTCAAAAGTATAAAAAGGACAACACCATTCGTATTCTACAGCAATTGAATTAGGAAACATTATATTAATATCATTCTTAACTGGATTTTTTTTATTTTGAGTAATTCTAATATAGTTATAGAAAAAATGCTAATTTCAATTGAAAATTGAAGTTAGATTAGATCATACATGTTCAAAGCAGTTATTATGTACCATTTGTCTAATTTCATATATATATATATATATATATATACCTTTGTTTAGTCCACAGGATCAGTCTTCCATGACAAGAGCATCACACTTGGAAGCCTCTTAGGTATTTCTAGCCTCTTAGAACTGTCAAGGAGATCAACAAGAAGAAGAGATATGGAACCCTCAAAGGAAAACAAAAAGAATCACAAGCTGAAGCATTGGTTGTTCTTCTCACTATGTACAAAGTTAACTACTGATGCAGTGAGTGTGAATGATGTTCCCTCTCTTGGTCAGTACCTTGTTGCAGAGAGAAGAGCTGCAAGTACTTACAGAAGGAATCAATGTGCATTCATTCATGGACATAATGTTTTATTGCCAGTTCAAGAATCGAACTCGCCGGTTATTGGCAGTCAGTCAAGCTGCTCTTAATTCCTCAGCTTCATTGAGTGAAGATAGTGGAAGAGACGCAAATAGAGCATTGCAGCAAAATAATGGATATGCAACACCAATACCATTTTCTTGTTTGTGTGGATGATTGAAAAAGTGGTGACACTTAATCACTCAAATTAGTTACTTAGTTCTTCATAATCTTACTGTTTTTTCATAATTGGTTACTAAGGATTCTTGGGATTGACTTATTTTATTTTAACTTATAAAAACGACTTATGACATTTCCTTAAGCTCTACAAGACAGCTTATAAAAAGAGCTTATAGATTATATAAAAATAATTTAACTTTATTTTATCGTTAGTTATAGAAATATTTATACATAAGCACTTAATTAAGTTGTTTATCTAAAGAAAGCCTAATTTTTTAGTCGGGATGTTCTATTTTACACTGCATTCTATACCAATCTTATTTTTCTGAGTTGACAAAAAATTACAACATAACAAAAAAGTAGGTATATTACAGAAACCAAAAACATATTAAACATATATTAAGACATATATAATCAAAATATCAAAAGGGAATATGAAACACAATATATTTTCCAACTCAAAGGGATAAATGAATGCCCCAAATAATATATTTGAAGCTTTACAAATTACAATATATACCTATCATTACACAGCCACAGTTATAACCTGTGCAATATCTAAGAAACAAGGTTGAGAATACACAGAATGAGAGAAACTAACCACTTAACTTTGAAATACAAAATCTTCAGTTGAATAAATTGACATGTTCCGGGTTGCAAATGAATCATGGCCGCAAAAAGTAGGTTGAGAATGAACGAATCCAAACAAATCACCGAATCATTGAGTTGAATAAAGTCAAGACGCTCACAGCTTGGATGATGCGAAACCCGTGATACATCCAAGAGACGCATGCTCATGTCCCTGAGTTGACTACATATCTGTATATGTTGATCATACTCAAGCACCAAAGAAAAATACCTTCATCTCATGCATACTTACACTTCTTATATTTCGTGAAATAAAAATAAAATGTATGCCGAAAATTCAACCGATAATCGGATTACAAAGAATCAAACTGACCATATAAGAATCTATTTCATCTATTGTCTTGCATGATCTTAACAATCCGACAATGGAAAAAATGAGCTCAAATAATATGCTACTATAGGTAGCTATTCCACACAGCACGTGTAAAATCACCATTCATATGTCAAAGAAACCACCAACAGAAATCATCAAGACTTAACAAATCCTTCATTGCTTTTCGGTGTCAATCTTTCCTGAATTGCGGCCAGCAATCCTTCCAAACGAGCCCATGGCTGATAAACTCTTGAAGCTGCTGCTCCCTTCGCTGAAATTTGATCTTCTTGACTTCCTCGGTTTTGCTGTTGGACTGGATTCCACTTCTTCTGTATCACTACTAGTCTTGATCTTGGCAACTATTAACTGAAGAATGGCACCTCGGCAAAACGGACAAAATGGTCCGGTGGTGCAACCGGTTGCAGGATCAGGCTTCTTGAGACAGCATAGCGCTAGGGTACAATGAGCACACATTTGATGACCACAAGGTCTAACCTCAATTGTGCAGACTTGGTCAAAGCATATACAGCATAATTCCATATTGCTTTCCTATATGAGGAGAAATAGCTGGCAAATAAGTAACTTGCAATTATACAGAAAACAATCAATTATGCTCGAGCATCAATATTGTCATGAACCAAATATCCAAAAAAAAATTATTGCTTGAGTGAAAGTGCATGAATGGTTTTATACCAAGGCCCTATTTCGATAAAACAACATAATGAAACGTTTATAGCATAAACATTTATCATATAAGTGCTTATGTACAAATTATTTTATAATAATAGATCAAATAAAGTCAAGTTGTTATGAAAATAAACTGAAAACAACTTATGAACATGTCACAAGTTGTTTTTATAAACTCTCTCAAACAGTCTCACAAGTGTTTGTGTCAGTAGATAAGCTCAAATAAGTCAATCCTAACAAACCCCCAAATGTTTCTCCTCTCACATAAAGAGTGTTTTGAGCTTGAAACTATGACAATCTACAAGCTCATCCTACCTTGTGCTAAAATTTAACTTATTTAAAATAATAAGGTCAACTGAGATCGTAATCTAGATGACATAATCAAAGAGTCTTTGATACTGTGCCGTGACGTAACTATCTCAAAAGTTTAAATTGGTGGATGAAAGTGTAGAATGGTTTGACATCTAACGATCATAATATATTACGGGAAGAACTAAGAAGGTTAATGATGCATTTTATTTTTATGCAGCAATGCCTAATTTTCATGTTTCCCAATGATAATTATCTTAGATCTAAAGAAAATTATAATATTTAACTAATCAAAGTAAGGGTGTTATGTGGTGGACTACCTTTATAAGTGGTCCACCATGGACCCATACTTAAAAATGATCATAAATTATAAGGACGATCAATGATACTTTTCCTAAGTAATAGCTCGTGATCCTCCTCATTTTTATGAATAAGATAGTGACCTAATTGATGTCGATTAAACATGAGATACATATTTGTTTGTCCTTATTTTTATTAAATCGGTATCATTTAAGTCACTATCTCAGTAATAAAAATATTGTCCTTAACATTTACTTTTAAGAGACGACATCTATGGTCATTGAAGTTTTGATCATTTTTTAAAACTAGTCCATGTTAGAATTTTCCATCAAAGCATTATAATAAAACATAGAGGTTGAAAGCAGTCAAGAAAGGTAGACTTTGTACCTCAGAATCTGAGACAATATCATCATATTTGCTATCAGAATGTAGAGGAGATCGAGGTGTGTCAGTCTCCTTTAGTAGGGTCTTTTCTCTCTCCCTATTAGCTTCTAGTAACGCATTCTCCAGTAAGGCCTTGGCTTCCTGATTGAGCTCGCTGATAAACTTTAACGGCGATGGCCAAACAAGCGGTGCAGCCGATGAAGGATCAAGCAGGGCAGCACATGCTCTATGCTTGTGCTTCAGAGCAACTGTGAATGGTATTCTCCTGCAACAAATCATTTATGCAAGAGTTAAATTGTGCAAAGGAAAGAAAAGAGATGAAGAAGAAAATCTCTCTGTACTTGGTGTGTATTTGGTTATGCGATGACAACTACTTATACTTTTGAGGTGTGAATAACATACCATCGCAAAAACAGTGAAACACAAAAGCTTCTAAAATGTAGCCTATCATTAGCCTTAAGATATTAGACCAATAAACAGTCAAAAGACATTTTTTTCAAAGTTATTATTTGAAGAGCTTTTTATGCATAATTTGGATGGTAAGCACTAACAGTAATTTCTTAACCCACAAGTCAAATCTCAAATCTAACAGTGAAGCTTGTCAGTTAATTGTTCTTGTTCTTCGTGAAATTAAATCGATAAACCATTTATGGTAATTAATCATGAAATCTTCCTAGTTTCTTATGGTAATTTACACAAATGACCTACGATCTTGAATCTATAATTACATCATTAAGTTATTTTCATGAAGAGCTAAACATAGATTCCCTTACCCGGAAGAATCTAATTGAAGCCTATCTGCTCCCCAAGCAAGCAACATCCGGACACAGTCAACAGAACCACCACGGGCAGCCATATGTAGCGGTGTGCTCCCAGGAAATCTGCAGAATTTGCTTTCATCAGTTCAGTTCTATGGAAAAAACCACCAATTTTTATCTATTAAGACTAACATAACTTATAAGACAATTATTACCCGTATCCACCGGTTGAAGCGCAAACAAGAGCCCCGTTGTCTAAAAGGGAATGAAGACATTCAAGCCGTCTATGGCGAGCAGCAAGGTGGAGTGGTGTAGCACCGTTTCCATCTCTTATATTCACAAATCTAGAAAATCCCCTGACAAAATCATTGAAAATTTGGAATTAGTACCGTTAATATTTGTCTGTGCTTGCTTGCATCCATGGATGCGGACCATGAAAGAGAATCTAACCAAGAATCTGCAACAGGTGAGGAATGAGCAGCTGAAAGAATAGCCTTTAGGCAATCTACATGGCCATAATAAGCAGCATAGTGCAAGCAGGTTCTTCGACGAATGGTATCAAACATCAATATCTGAAACATAACAAGAACATGACATATCAATCCCCTGATTGAGTTTCCAATGATCACACCACAATCACCTCCAATTCAACAAACACACATATATGGCTTACATACAGATGTGGTTCTCCTATTTTGTCTCATTCATGACTTTGGTCATTCAATTTCTATATCCACAATTTTGGTCTTCTATTGTTCAAAATATCTAACAACTTTTCCACCTATGCATCTCGGATTGAACTTTGATGTTGTAATTAGTGAGATACTAATCTAACAACTAAGTTGATTACATACTAATGAGTAGTTCAGTTAGAATCTAACTAGACAGTGTCTATCACCACATTTGGTTGTTTGTGTTGTGATATACATTAATGTATATTATGATAACATGGTATTTGATTTTTAAGTCAAAATCCTATGTAACAGTGTCACATCAGCAACTCAGTTGCTACGTAAACATCTCAGCTGTCACATTTTCAAAATACATAGGTGTGGAAAAAGTTAGAGATTTCAAAAGTTGGAGGACCAAAATCGTGGATTTAGAAATACAAGGAGCAGAAATTGTGTATGAGAACCAAAACTGTATATAAGCCTATATATTTTTTTTATCATTTTTGTTCCTTTTTACCTTTTTCTCAAACTAAGTTTTTCTACATAAATACATTGAACCTGAGCATATAAAAGTAAAAGAAGGAAGCATAACATTAACATACATTAGCTCCAGCTTGAATAAGCTTTTCCATGCAACCGGTCTTTCCATGCATCACAGCCAACATTAACGGTGTCTAGAGATCCGAAAAGAACACAACAAGAATCAGAATAGAACAGCCAAGTTAGTTAAGTCCAAGAAAGTGCATAAATTACAAAGATGTTTTCAACTAGAAAATCATATGCAAAATCGGAAACACTGACATAGACAAAAACACACACCTGTTTATGGCGATTCAAGACATCAACTTTGACATTCCGATCCAATAACATGGAAAGCACCTATCCACAACAGAGAAAAACTTTATGAGATGCAGGGGAGGACAAATGATGTTGCACGAATCATTGTAACAAAAAGCTTCAACTCTAAACACAACTTAGAGCCATTTTGAGTAAACTACTCAACAAATCAAAGAAAATTTGAAATATAATGACTAGGACTCTTTTAAATAATAGCTTCATGAATAAGTTGGAATTAGCTTACACACCTTAACTCAACTTTATCAGACTCTTACATTCAAGATATCCCTAAACCAATAAACTCTAAACCAGTGTGTGTTTGAGTCAAACGTAATTTTGAATAGAATTATTCTAGAAGATTGATTTGATTAAAATTGAGTTTGAAGCAAAATGATTTATGTTCGGATTTTTTACTCAGACAATAAATTTGATGTAAAATTTAGTATAAAATTTTCAACCCAATACAAAAACAACTTTTTACTCAAATTTCATTTTGGAAGACAACACGGAACAATTCAAATAGTTTCCAACTCTAAACCATTTACAGCCAATTTGAATAAACTTTTAAACCAACACTTGAAAACAGAATTTGAAATCATCCAACAATGACCAGATAGTTTTAGTCAACTCAATTTCTTCACAAGCTATCTACTTTAACTTCATAAATAAACACTCCTAAATTCTATAAATCCATTTTCTTTTGTAAATTTCAAAACAAAAATACTTATTTTACCTGAAAAAACTCAACTGAAACTAAACAAGATGCTTTTCTAAGCTTACGCAATAATTTGAAAAAATAAATTTGATTAAATATAACTAGATGTATCAATATCGTGTCTATTTTTTTTTATTTTTACAACGGACATTATTAGTAATTAAGATTGTTAATATATTGTTGACAGTGGGAATTGAACACAAGACTCTTTTATCCCTCACTCCTTCTTAACTCCGTCACCCCGGCTACCAAGTCAATCTTATATTTCTTGAGTACAGTGTCTATATAGCACTGTCACTTCTTATTAAAGGAGTGTCTAGTGTCTAACAACATCGAGACACATCTTCAATATGAAGTGATCATGTTATATAGATATTTTTTCATCTGAAAAAGAAAAAAGAAAAAAAAAAGTGAGGAGCAACAGGATTGAATTGAACAACCTCGATCCGACCATTGGCAGCTGCTAAATGAAGCGGAGACAATCTAGCACGACCAACAGAATTCTCCAAAACACCAACGTCTTGATAAACCATAGCTTCAACTATCTCCAACTCACCATTAGCAACAGCAGAAGAAAAGACACCATTCTCTTTCTTCTTCACCACACAACTTGATTGATTCTGACCCATTTCCTCTCAACCAACCGCACGTGAAATATCACGCGCCGCCTTTCACGGCTGTTTGGTGAGTTAGTTGGTGTGATTGAGGAAGTAAAGAAACGGTTTAAGTATTGGATTGAAGCGTGAGCGTTGGAGTTTGAACCTGCCCACCGCGATTTCGGGCAGCCTGACCGAAACTGCTTGTTCAAAGGTGAATGAAATGAAACCTTTAACGACGTTTGTTTGTTCACACTTAACATGACATCTCTTGCAGTCTTTACTTTTGAAATATCTTCATTCTGTAAAATTAATTAATTTTATCTTGATAGGAAAAGTGAGTATTAAGCGTGCATGTTTACTTAGTCAAAAAATAAAACATACTAAATTTTCACAAAGAATTGTCTCAATTAAAGTTGGAATTCAAGTTCTTCTTAATAATCTATCTTTTGATAAAATTTTATAAATTACTTTAAGTTCAATTAAATAGTTAAATTTATCTAAAAATTTAATAATTATAAGATATATCATACTCTTTTAATAATAACATTTATAGTATTACTTGTGACAGAAATAGTGCACATAATTTTTTTATACGAAAAAGTGCACAATGATTGTTGATTTAAAAAAGTGTTTATATTAGTGAACTTAAATATAATTAAATATCAATTAATTTATCAATATTAAATGTTATCATTCTAAAAATGGCCTTAAATTATTTCATTTATAATCATTGTATATTTAGAATTATATTAATAAATGTATGTATCTTTTATCTGAAATCGATAAGAATAAGTACATTTAATTTAACTATCATCTTATGAATAAAAGTAAATAATTTTGTTTATAAATATATTTTTTATATGAATTAGCATATTAATTTATTCTCTTAAGTGTAAGGACGTAAGTAAAGGACTAAAAAAATATTTTAAAAATTAAACTTTTTATGAAAAAATTTTGAATGACTGATTATATTTTGATATATGTTATAGATTTTTGAATGTAAATGAAATTACATTCTAAATACTTATATTCTGTAATCCATTTTAAATGTGTAATATTTTTTTCAGTTTATAAATTAAACATACACTCCCCTTTTGACAAAAAAATATCTACTTAAACTTGGTGATGTCATTTGTAGGTGAAATTTTAAAAAAACATTACTCTCCTTGGTAACACTTACACGCCTTACCATTGCTTAAAGTATATTTATTTTATTTTTATTGGTGAAGGAAAATATATTTATTTTATGTTTTGATGTCTTTGTTTGAAAGATATTTTTGACCAAAATAGTAGTGACGTCGAAAGCAAAATTGAATATTAGACACTTGATTTGGGTTTTACATAAAGTTATGTCGACTTGTTCACGAACAAGCAATTGGTGGTAACTAGTATAAACATTTGAAACATTATTTCCTCTTCATTTATTTATTAAATAAAATGAAAATTTTTAATTTCATTATATAATAATTTCAAGTGTATTTTTTTTTTTGTTGCATGGCTTTAGCTCCCACCTTTACAAGGAAGTTCACACCCCGGTCATCACATAGACACTTAATTGGTGGATTGATAAATTAATGATTTTTCCACCAAAAATACAATTATAATTTTCTTAACGTTTGTTTTACTCAATAATTTCGTAACCTGAGTATTAATACGCACTATTATTAATACGTACGGTATATTAAATTCAATTAAAAAAATCGTGTATATCTAACATACCTAAAATTTATCGGGTCAATTCTTCGTTGCTTCGTTTGAACAATGAATGTTTTTACGGCTATATGAATTGAATCAATGGATGTACCGAGAAAATTATAATATTAAAAAATTGATTAGATGTTGTTTTGCAAATATTATTATTTTGTAATTAATTTGTGCACTGACTCAACACGTGAAGTGTGTTGTTGTTTGTTGGCCAAGTTGCCAATGCCTGAGTCTATTTTATATATATATACCATGCTTTTTGTGAACGCGTTTTGTGGAAAAAATAAAAAAGAAGTTGATGGCTACATCAATTTGCCATTTAGATTCAATTTACATACAGATCAATACTATGATATGATATTTTCTTTTAATTAATTTAACAATAATAATTAACGAGTAGCGATACATTAAAGGTGATCTAGGTTCAACTTGGTGAAATAAATTAGTTTAGCATACATGTCTAAATCATAAATGCTATATAACTTGAGACTCTAAATTTACAAAATATTAATTTCTTTTTTTATATTGTGTAACATTAAGTGAGATCGTAACTTTGTCTATGTTGATGTAATGTTACATAAAAATTTAAATGTAAATTTTATATCAGTTAAATATATGAATACGTATGTCTATTGAACTTCTGTCATTGAAAATGTAAAATTAATTAATGTTGTTGAGGAATTTACACATAGAAGATTAAAGTTAGTATTATATTTGTTTGTTTAATAATAAATGCCGTTTAAAGTATATACATATATATAGATGAATTTTTTACTATTATCATAGTGAAATACAATAATATTGTGTAAGTTGCACATATAGTAATTGTTGAAAGTAATATAAAAAATAATTAAAATTATATTAAAAATTGATAATAATATTTATTTTAAGAGAAATTTATCATTAATTTAGATAAATTATAAAATTATTTAATGTGAGACATCAATTTTAATTGAGTTATTTAAAGTGGACGTATTTTGATTAACAATATTAGTCAATTTCAAAGAAAAATATATTTGATATTTCTTAAATTTTGAATTTCAAATTATTATATATTTCTAATTTAAGAAGAAAAATGATATTTCTTACATATTATAATAATTAACCTATTTATTAAAAAATTGTTGTAAAATGAGTGACTTGTTAAATTTTAATATATTTTTTCAATTTTATTAATTTAATTAATATCACTTTTATTATGGTTAATAATACATTTTTAATTATATATTTATAATATTAATAATATATTGATATTTAAAAGAATAATTTGATGAAAATAATATTATTTTTTTATTTAATATACATAGAATAATTTAATTATTATGAAACTCATTACTCTCATATTGATGGGTCCAAATTGAAAAGGCTATTTTGGTTGTCCTAATCAATCTATGGTATCAGTCCATACGAAAAACCTTGAAGAGAGTGAGAGACAGACATATCAATGTGAGTGAGAAAATTATGGATTCGTACAAAGTTTGGTCGGAAATTTTTGTGCGGTACAAATTTTGATGCACACAAGCAGAGTGTGTGTCGGTGGAATGTTGATCATTGTGGGAACTTTGGAAGTGAAATTTTGAGTATTCTATATTTCTAATCTAAGCACTACACCGGGTTTTCTGCAAGAATTGTGTATAATTAAAACCAAATCAAATCAAATGTTTACACAATCTGGTTGATTACACGTCTCATTTGTGTTTGAATATCTATACTCATATTTTATGTTTAATACATTTTAATAGGATTATTTAAGAGATTTTTTACCATTATATATTTTTTTTAAATTAAAATACTCCACCTTCAATTTATATGTTAAATTGTTTTATTTTCTAGACCCAATAAGAGGTCGCTCGTTTGAGGTAGAACCAGCTGAAAGCAAAAAAAAATTCACTCAGTTGGAA
This sequence comes from Cicer bijugum, assembly GCA_037974875.1. Taxonomy (NCBI): domain Eukaryota; kingdom Viridiplantae; phylum Streptophyta; class Magnoliopsida; order Fabales; family Fabaceae; genus Cicer; species Cicer bijugum. Next base: position 205,472 of record JBBPBT010001178.1, on the reverse strand, counting down.
GTCATTGACCGAAGATGCGATCTCCTAAAAAGATTTTTAATTTCTTTTTGCTCGTTATAATTTGATTTGCTTGTAGCTCGCTGACTCAAGATGCGATTTCCTACTAGAGTTATTTTTTTTTTTTTTTGTCATTTTATGTATTATTATAAGAATTAAATATATTAATAAATAATAATATAAATAATAATAATAATAATAAATAATACATTAATAAATAACAATAATAATTATTATATTGTTGTTATTATTATTATAAAAAATTATTATAAATAAAAAGTAGGACAATTTATGATTAATCGATTTGCTAAAACTAATTTGAAACTTACCAAATTTGTTACTTACTAAATTGGACAATTTGCAATTAATTAATTTGTTATCAAACTGTACACTTGATTAATTTTTTCATTAATTTTCTCATTTAATAGTTGAATTAACGATATATCACAAATTGGTAAAATTAATTTTTCTCATTAAATA
>JBBPBT010001178.1:140181-193153 GCA_037974875.1 Cicer bijugum | reverse complement strand
AAATCAATCCAAACCGCACCACAAAACTCCTCCTATGAATCTATAATTTGTTTACTTGTTAAATTAAATTATTATATATACATATAAGCTAGAATGAAAAATTAAACAAATAATTAGATAACAATTTAAAAAAACAAAACATAATATTGAGAAAAGAGATTGATGAAGGTGTAATATCGGTGTAAAACTATTTTACACATTAAATTATAACTATTCATAGCACGGTATTATTTTAAATCGTTACAAACATACAATCTCATATCAAAATTAATAGCTCTAATTGACCAATCAGTATGAAATTAGTTTAAGATGCGTAGTCAATTTTCTTTTGAAAAATATATAGTGAAAGCATTGCATAAAGTTCCAGTCATTGAATTCTCAAATCTCAATGCATTGCTTAGTCAACAACATTTACATATGAGATATGAACGAGAATCAAATGAAAATTAGTGAGGTTGAGTTTCAGCTAACTTTTATATTACGAGCGATGTAAAAGACAAATAATAAAATTAATATTTCATAAGTTTATCAAAATTATTTTAAGTTGCCATTAATGAAAAGTTTAACTAGTCCGTCTTTTTGTATTTTTAAAATCAAAACTAAATATAAAAAACCAAAACTAGTGTGAACTGCGGGAAAGTAACATGTATATCCTGTTTTTTTTTTTTTTAAATATCAAAATGTCACACATTCAAAAAATAATACTAAAATGTCTTATTTTTTTTCCTATTTGCTGGTTGCAACCTGGGGATGCGACTTCCTAATGAAATACGTACCTGATAGTAGCATCCTAGGGATGCGACCTCCTACATGCATATTTCCATTTTTTTGTTTCCCATTTTGCCCTTATGCATGACATATATATTATATATATTATTATTACATATTTTAAAATTAATAATAACATTATTATAATTAATTGAAATAATAAAAATATTTAATTTATTAATATTATATAATTGTTACTAATTATAATAATAAATAGAATAATAATAATAATAATAAAATTCTATTAATAAAATAAAAATAAAAATACATTAATTTATTAATATTATATAATTGTCACTAATTATAATAATAAATAGAATAATAATAATAATTAAAATAGTAATAATAATAATAAAAAGAAAATTCTATTAATTAAAAAAATACATTAATTTATTAATATTATATAATTGTTACTAATTATAATAATAAATAGAGTAATAATAGTAATAATAATAAACAAAAAATTCTATTAATAAAATAAAAATAAAAATAAAAATACATTAAATTAAAAGAAAAAATACATTAAAAAAAAGAAAAAAATGCTACAAATAAAAAAAAGGATTAAATAAAAATTAATTATGTTACTCTAAATGACCTCCAGTTCCACATCTACGCGGTCGTCGAACTCGTCTAGCCCTTTGAACAATTTGAGGTTGTTGTGGTTGATCCTCATTGTAATCTGTTTGTGGATTAGAACCACTACCACCTGCTTCTGTATCATTTTGAGTTTCAACATTATACATAGAATCAAAACCACTACCACCTGCTTTCGTATCATTTTGAGTTTCGACATTATACATAGAATTAAAAGCCGCATAAGCCGACTCGGGAGTTGTGCAATGAGTACCAAACAAATTAAAGAAAATTCCGCTCTCAGTCGGATTAATGGGTGTTGGTATTGTTGGCACTGAAGGAACTTAATATTGAGTCGGTATATCTGCAGTTTCGTGAAGATGTTGTGGTGATGATAAAGACGGTGTTAGGTGCATGGTATTTTGTTGTGGGATTGATTGAGACTTAGAGTGAACATCGGGATATGTTGAAGGTTGCAAACGTGGATCACGCAAGTATCTTTCCACATATATAATATTAATAAATTAATGTATTTTTATTTTTATTTTATTAATAGAATTTTATTATTATTATTATTATTATTATTATTATTCTATTTATTATTATAATTAGTAACAATTATATAATATTAATAAATTAAATATTTTTATTATTTTAATTAATTATAATAATGTTATTAGTAATTTTAAAATATGTAATAATAATATATATAATATATATGTCATGCATAAGGGCAAAATGAGAAAAAAAAATAGAAATATGCATGTAGGAGGTCGCATCCCCAGATTGCGACCAACAACTGGGAAAAAAAAGAGGGCATTTTGGTATTATTTTTTGAATGCGTGACATTTTGGTATTTAAAAAAAAAAAAAGATATACATGTGACTTACCCGTGAACTGCTTTGCTTTTTTAGTCCCCAAAACCAAAAATTGCAAACTAATTTTCAAAATTGTTTTCTTAAAAAAGTTCACTAAACAAATTTTAGAGTTATTTAATTTTTAAAAAATTTAAAAACAGTTTTTAAAAAGTGAATCAAACATGCCTTTAATTTTATGGAATCTTGAAGTTGTTTCCTGATTTTTATTTGAAGGAATGATCAAAGAGATTTCAGAAGTTTTCTTTTTATGATCAACTTTGATCTTGTTTTGGAAAATGTAAAGTTTTGATTTCTTGGTTGAAAAATTGTGCTGAATAGATTTTGGAAGAATGGTACTAGATCATGTTGTTGTATATTTAATCAAGGTTAATTTAGTTGATTTTGTAGTTAACGTCTTAATAGACTTTATTTGGAAAAGTTTCTTGTCATATAGGTGTGATTTATCTCGTAAAAAAAGTTGTTATATTGTTTCGTGTGTGTTTGTGACTTTTAAGTTTTGAAAATTAAATTTAAAAAAATGTTTAATTAAAGTAGAGTTGAGTTGATTTTTTTATTAATTTTAAAATAGTTGTTTCTAAAAACTCAAAACAAACAAAATAATTTTTATATTTTCTATTTTTGTTTTTAATTTAACATGTCATAGTGATTAGATATAAACATCACTCTAACAATCATCAATTTTATATTTAATAATTATCTCCATCATCAATAACCATTCACCTTGGGCCACCACCATCATCAACAACCACCAACCACCATTACAATCATCCACAATAAATTATAAACATCTAAGGCATACAACACACAATACAACTCTAACTATAATTACAATCATCTAGAATATGAATATAATTATATATTTCAATCCAAATCTATTAATAAAAATCGTAAAACAAAATTTTGTAACTTAATGAGCAGTTTGCAAATGACTCATATTGCAAGAGTTGTATGTATAACAAAAATAGAATTAAGTTCCTAAGAATATCAAAATATAACCTAATGATAAAATAACGTAGAATATAGCACCATAAATATATAAATGTTAAATTATAACCTTAAAATTAGACTTAACAACTGTGATATAACCAATTCAAAGTCATAAAATAAAGTGTAGCCATGGAAAAATACACAAGATATTGGAGATTTGAATTGTGTATTGGAGACTTAACTAATGGCTGAAAATAAAACAAGTAAAGACAAAGGTAGTAAACAGAGGGAGGAGGGAAAACACAATAATTTATTTTGGTTCACTACCAATCTCGGAGCTACGTCCAATCATTTTACTAATAAGGATTTAATCTAGTAATTTAAACCAAATTACAACCACTTAATTTCACATGTTATGTTTTCTCAACATCCAACTTGAAAACCACAAGTCATTGAGGTATACAACCACTATCAGAAAAATTACACAAGTGTTTTATTTTGTTTATGGGTTTCTTCTCAATTAGAGCATATGAAACTTAAACTCATAGACTTAGCACAATAAAGATAATGATACAATGTAGTGCTAAATAATTTCTAAGTGATTTGTTGTTGTGTTAGCTATGTTGTCTTATTGTGATTGTTTTTTGTTCCTCAATGGGTGAGGACCATTTATAGATGCCAACTGTTGTAAGATCTTTGTTGACTTCGCACAAGGAAGATACACTCAGAAGATTCAAGAAGAATTCTTTTTCAAGGCTATCTAAACATTCTCGCTCATAATCATTCTAGAAGATTTGGTTGAAGATTCGTTTTAAATTAGTTAAGCTTCAATGTCATATTCTCAAACTATATCTATCAATGTTTATTTTTGTGAAGATCTTTCTCATCCTCGCACAAGGAAGATACACTCAAAAGGTTCAAGGAGAATTATTCTAAAGTGCTATTTGAATATTCTCGCACATAATCATTCTAGAAAACATGGTTGAAGATTTGTTTTGAAATTAATCAAGCTTCAACGGTCATGTTCCCAAATCGTATCTATTGAGGTTTATTTTTGTAAAGATTTATGTTAACCTCGCGGAAGGTGTGACACCGTAATCCCCAAAATAATATATATAATAATAATTTATACCATATTTTTATAAAAATTTGCAACAAATAAATAAAAACTCTTTCAGAGGAAAAATAAACTTTTACAAGTTATTAACTATATCACATTTCTCAAATACAAAAAGAACACTTTAAACTTTTTCCCTCCTATAAAACAGTGCAATCTCCATGAACTTGATTTAACTAGAGTTTCTTAATTTAATCCCAAAAACTTACTAGTACTTATAAGATTTTTATACAAAAAGTTATTTATAACTAAATAAGTAAAATACAACTTATGACTTTCATTTCTGGTATCACCTATCAGAGCGGAGTTTTTCCCGAAGTTGAACTTCAAAACTCATTAACCAGTAATAACTGCAATTTTGCAATCGCATGGCTAAACCAGTCAAACACAAACAACGAAGAAGATGAGTTTCAAAATGATATAAATAGTATAATATAAATAAGAAGAACACACAAATAATTATAATAAATTGTATCAAAACACATAATCTCATTATAAAATAACATCAAAGTCACTCAAGTAAAATCATTATCTCATTATAATATGCATCAAATCATCTAAGAGAAAATATCATCACTTTTGAAACATATTAATCACAACATAATAATCACAACAAAATGCAGTGTTATGCATAAGTAGGGGTGGGAATAAGCCAGACCAGAACATGCTTTGAATGGCCTGAGCCTGGCCTATGATGAATTTTTTAGGCATAAGTCTGGTCTACGACTTATCATAGGCTTTTTTTCGGCCTGAGCCTGGCCTACGACATATCATGGCCTGACCTGTAAGCCTATTTAAAAGCCTTATTCACATTAAAATATTTAAATGTTATATTTTACATTTTTTTTAAATAGGCTAAACTAGGCCTTTATATCAAGGAAAACTAATAAAATTATAATCAAATCTAATAAAATAATTACTAACAAGTTTGTAATGCAACAACCTTCCAATAAAACATAAAAACAAAATGAATTCATAATTAACAAACTCTATAAAGTCCTTCAAAAATTACAAATAAAACAAAATGAATCCCATAAACAGTTACACATATCAGCCAACAAAATACATTCAAATCCCAATGAATGACAAAAATATGATATCAAATCTTCAAGGTGATTTGTATCTCTTGTTTATCAACCTTCAAAAACAAAAGAAAAAATACATATATGCTAGACACTAAGCTAAAAAGTAATAAATAAAATGATAAAATAAAATATATTATATAATTATACAAAGTAGATAAACTCTCAAACAAACGCTTTCAATATTAATAGTAATGTACCTACATCATGCTTTACCCATACTGATTTACATGATTATCGTATACCAATACTAATGTGTGTGTATATATATATTAAATAAAAAAATGATTTTTCTAACAAAATTATTTTTTTAAAATATGAAACAAATACCCTTTAAACTCTAAAAAATGATTTTTGGTTTAAACGAATAAATTTTTTATTGAAACAAACGCACCCATTATTATCTCTCAAACAAATGCTCTCAAACAAACTCACATTATTATCTGTCAAACAAAATTATATTGAGTAATAATATATAAAGGTAACAAATAAACCATTATTTATATTTACATGATGCTCTACCCATACCGATTTATATATTCTCCATATATCAATACTAATATATACATATAAAAGTAACAAATCAACCAATTATCCATACCTACATGATGCTCTACCCATATCAAGTTATATGATTCTCCATATACCAATACTAATGTACATATGTGTATATATATATTAAATAAAAAATAATTTTTCTAACAAAAGATTTAAAAAAAAATGAAACAAACACCTTTTAAACCCTAAAAAATGATTTTTAATTTAAAAGAATAAATTTTTTATTGAAACAAACACACCCATTATTATCTCTCAAACAACTAGGAGTATTACCTCTAAACAAATACTCTCAAACAACTCGAAATATTACCTCTAAACAAATCATTTCAAACAAACTCGAATTCAGTAATAATAATCAATTAGAGTTTCCAAATTTATATACTAATAATATATATATATATATATATATATATTAAAGATAGCAAATAAACAGTATTAATTTTTATAAAATATAAAGATAACAAATAAATAATATTGATTTTTATAAAAAAAAAATATGTTGCTTACATACCTGTTTGTTGTAGTGAGTGCAATGGTAATTAGAAGAAAAAAATGGACAATGGAATAAATAGTAAAATATATATAGGCTGGCCTGTCAGGCCTAATAGGCTTTTTTATAAGCCTGAGTGTGGCATATTTACATAAATAGGCTTTTAAAAATAGCCTGAGCCTAGCCTTTTTATTAAATAGGTCAGGCCATAGACCCATACGGACGACCTAGCCTATTCCCATCCCTATGCATAAGCTTAGACTCTACTTCTTCACAATTTAGTATCAATCTAACTCTGAATACTTGGTTAGGATAATTGATGTTGTGCCACCACACAAGTCGACGAACAAGTCTATTTGGTCTTGTCCTCAAAGATCTCCTCAAATCAACCCATTACACATGTACGTGACAAACTTATGACATCATTATCATTAAAGATTTCCTCAACTCAAATCTAATTGGCCTTGTCTAATTGGCTCTCGAAATTTTTGGGCTACCTCTAAATCACCTAGGAGTTCCCCACCCGAATACCTCAAAGGTCTAACAATCACGCCTTAAGGCTCAATAGTAAATTGCCACAACCAGACTCATTTAGTTGTGCTTTCCCAAAATCACTAGGCTTGTTAGACCTTACCTATATGATGACAAAATATTATTCATCTCAAGAATTCTCATCAACTTCAAAAATGCTCAATATCTATTTTATCCATTGGTTGGCCTAGACCACTTCATTGAGAGCATTATCTTTAACACAAGTTGAAATCACCAATACTTCATCAACTATGGAGTTACTTCAACGTTCTCATCACAAATTTATAACATCATTATCATTAATCATACACCATCATCATCATCATCACAAAATTCATCACAAATTTATGACATCACTATCATCAATCATACATCATCATCATCATCACATAAACTTATCACAAATTTATAACATCAATATCGTCAATCATACATCATCATCATCACATAAACTTATCACAAAACATCCATCTTTTATCATCACATCATATAAACTTATATCATACAATACATCAATTATTTATTATCACATCACATAAACTCGTCTAATCAAACATATGCACAAAATTCATTTGACAATCAATATCACAATAGTATCAAATACCACACATTTAAAGAAATTAAATCAATAAACAACTTATAAATGTTTCTATTCCATATTTTAATATCACAATTTCCATATTTTCACATTAATTAATTTATTCATCAAAGTGATATTTTCGTACGTAGCAAGTAGGGGTGGGAATAGGTCAGATCAGACTTTGAAAGGCATGAGCCTGACCTATGATTAATTTTTTAGGTCTGAGTTTGGCCTATGACCTATCATAGGTTTTTTTCGACATGACCTAACTTTTTTTAAAAGTCTCACCTGACTTGATAGCCTATTTAAAACCTATTTCACATTAAAGTATTTAAATAGTATATTTTACATTTTTTTTAAATAGACTAAACTAGACCTTTATATAATAGGAAAATTAAAAAAAAAACTATAATTAAATCTAATAAAGTTATAATTAGAAAATCTGCAACAACCTTCCAAGAAAAAACAAAGAAACAACATGAACCCATGATAAGAAAATTTAAATTATATATATATATATATATATATATATGTATGTATATGTATAATTCGTTATAAATATTTAAAAATTTGTAAGTTTAATTTGAAGAATGATAGTTTCTGGGTAGTAAGTCTCGTGTTTGAGCCAACATACAGGCGTTTTAGGACAGTGAATCCTTTGAAAGTTTCTTCAAATTAAAAAGAATTTTTTTTAAGTATGGATAACTTATTTTGTAGAACTTCTTCTTTTTCCACTCCTTCTACCCAAAACTTCTCAGAAAAAAAGGAACCTATCAATAGTGAAGAAATTACTATTGAAGATTTTCAAAAATCAATAAACAATTGGCAAATCTCAAAAATAATAAAAGATCTGGTCTATGAATCTAGTCTTTTCAAAAACCTATTAAAAACTTATTACATAATCAAAACAGAAGAAGGAGATATTCCTCTTTCTATCCCCTTTGAAACAATAAATATTCTTTCTCTAAAAACACTCCAAAAACACCGTAACAGGAACTATAATTTCTTACACATAGGTCTTGTCCAAGTTGAAATCAAACCTTTAACAAGAGAAGGATTAAACACTTCAATCATGTGTATCTTACGAGATGCAAGGTTCTTGAACTTTCAAGATTCATTAATAAGTACAATTGAATCTAGTTTATGTCAAGGACCAATTTGGTTTGAATGTTATCCAAATTTTTCATTATCTTTAAAAGACCCAAACATCTTAAAATCTTTTATGTCACAAATCAAAAATCATAATTATAAAATGTTAACATGACCTATTCTAGTAGCAGTTATTTACATAGTTCATTACAAAACAATGTTTTCAACTTTTACGACAACAAAAAATATTGAAAACAAAAAAGGTGAAACCCTATTTCTACAAACTGGTTTAATAAAGGCAAACACTGTTGTTCCAAAAATCATCATTTGGAAAGATATAGATCTTTCCGAAGAATCGATTCTGGAAGGAGCTATTAGACCACAATCTCTTGAACAATCAAAATCAAACAACAATCTAAAAGAAGTCATACAATACAATTATAGTAGGGTAAAACTAAGTTTTTCAAGAACTTCTAGTGCCAGGTATTTTGATGCTGGTTCCTCCAGACCCCCTCTCGTTATACAATTGCCTCAAAAGATAGAAAATTTACAAAACCACGTTTTTTATGTTCTAGCATATCAAGTGCTTCTTTTCAAAACGTTGACTACACCACAAATATACCTCATCAAATCTACACAGCACCTCAAAACACTAATCAGGAACAACAAAACATTTTTCCGCCAACTTCACCATCTTTTTCTACAATAACTGAAAATGTTGTTAATGAATTAAATGTCATAGAAAAAGAATTTGAAGTTGATAGAACTATTCTCCATAATGATTTTTATGCTTCCAAAAATACAGAAAAAAAACATGATTTTTCAAAAACTTTCTAAAACAAAGAAAAGAAATTCAGAATGAATTTTATGAATTCATTTTACAAAATAAAACCCATATTTTATTTTTCGAATGGTTTGAGATTTATGCAACACAACCAAATTTCTTACCCTTTCAAACAAAACCAAAGTTCTGTTAATCCTATAACAATTAGAAATAAAACTACAAAATGGGATTTGGCAACTGGTTTGAAAATACAGTCTGAATATCCACCCTTACGACAAATAATAATAACACACCTAGAAAAGCCGATAGAAGCTGCACCTTTCAAAATCCCAAGTGATAGTTCAGAAAAAGATATTAAACATATCCTCCAACAAAATAATTTTACGAATGCCCATCTTAGCACAATTGCAAAACAATTAACTAAGATAGAAGAAGATCAACAGTTTACTATGGTTTCTCCAACTGAGACAACATATTCAAAACTTAAAAACCCAGTTTTTAAACCATTTCAAATCTCCAAATAACCAAAAACTGTTTAGAGAAGGAAAATAAGAATTTACTAAAGCCTTACATGACCAACTTAGTAGGATAAAACATTCTTCTACCTCTACACAATTGGTAGCTAAGGATACCTTTGAACAAATAGTTATGATTTTAGACCATGTTTCTGAAGCCGAACAAGAACAACAAAATCTATGCAAACTCCAATGGCAGAAGGATCAACCTTTAACCATGGTTACAACACCAAACCTAGATATTGAGAACACACCTAATGTCCTTTTCCAATCAAAATTCAATGCCAGTACTGTTTATGAATGGATCATAGTTGGTATGTCCGAATACAACATCCTAAGTCTCATTCAACAAATGATAATGGCATTAAATGCCTACAAAACCCAAGCCAATACGCCCGACAAAGCCATAGCTGAACTCCTAATAGCAGGATTCTCAAGCCAACTCAAAGGATGGTGGGATTACCATCTTACACCCCCACAACACCTAGAAATATTGAATGCAATCCAAACCACAGAGGAAGGAATTCCCATCCTCAATGAGATAGGAAACCCAATACCTGATGCAGTTGCAACTTTGATTCACACTATCAGCCTACACTTCATAGGTGATCCATCTCACTTAAAGGATAAGAATGCTTAACTCTTTTCAAACCTTAGATGTAAAAAACTATATGAATTTCAATATTACAAAAATACTTTCTTAAATAGGGTTATGCTTAAGGAAGACTCAAACCAACCATCTTGGAAGGAAAAATTCCTTGCAGGACTCCCAACCCTTTTAGGAGAAAAGGTTAGAAACAAAATTAAGGAAAGGTTAGAAACAAAATTAAGGAAGACTATCGGACAAACCAAATCCCATATAATCATTTAACTAATGGAGAATTAGTAAGCTTCACACAAAAAGAAGGTTTAAAAATTTGCCAAGATTTAAAACTCCAAAAACATCTAAAATGGGAAATGGAAAGAACTAGACAAGAACTAGGATCTTTTTGCAAACAATTTGAAATACCCACGACAAATGTTTCAAAAGATTGTGGAGGATCTTGTTCAAAACCTTTTAGAAAACTTCTCAGAAAATCTTTCTCTAAACCAAGCAAACATGATTTCTATAAAAAATCTAAACCTCAAAATTCTTACAATCAAAGAAAACCAAATTTTTATAAGAAAAAAACCCTTGCAAAAGAAGTTTGAACCCCGAACTTCGAAACAAATAACTTGTTATAAGTGTGGCCAAACAAGACACATATCAAGATATTGCAACAGGAATAAAAAACTCTATGAATTAAAAATTGATGAAAAAATAATTCAAAAAATCAAGGCAATACTTTTAGAAACTTCTGAAGAAGAAATACCCACAGATTCTGAAATAGGCTCATCAGAAAATGATAATCCTTTGCAGTTTGATGAGTTGGGAACCTCTGACTCTCCTAGCAACTTAGAATCTAGTTCAAAATCAATTATAATAAAATTTAGTTTAAAAATCCCTGTAGAAATTTTCTTCATTTATTTTTTAGAATAAAATATCTAGAAATTCACTTTTTCTTTGACTTTCTTGCCTGATGTTTTACCCTTTTCTTATATATTCAAAATTTAATTAGCCAAAAATAAAAATATAGAAAAAAGTTATTAGATTTAATTTATATATACTATAGTATAATAATTTTTATAATGCTAATTAATTAATTAAATTATTATAATATTTAACTTTTATTTATTATATCTATATTTGAAATTATATGATAATTAAATTTAAAGTTAAAAGTTGGCTAAGTTGCTATTTGTTGTTGAGAACCTTTGCAACCTTCACCAACCCATTTACCAACAACACCAACCACAATTCTCTATATTTATTTTCACAACTACTCACCTTTTTTGTTTCCTCTTCATTTCAAATACTCTTCAATTTTTTGTGACTACTGATTAACAATGGCTACCAAGGTTTTCACTTTGGCTGAAGTCTCTAAGCACGACAATTCCAAAGACTGCTGGCTTGTTATTCGTGGCAGGGTATAAAAATGCTCTCTTTCTGATTTTTTATTTCTGGGTTTTGAGTAATTTGTTTGGTTCTCTTTGAAATTTTAGTTTTTCTTTTGGGTGTGTTGAAATTGAATTGACTTGTTGAATGGTTGAGAATTGAGATTCTCATTGAATTTAAATGCTTTTCAGTTTGTTGTTATTTTTTGTTGTGACATTGCATTAGTTAGATCTTTGCAAGGGATTGGATTTGTTTTAATTGAAAATTGATCCTATTCTGTATAAAGGGATTTTTTTTTTTTGAAAAATAAGTGAAAATTAAATTGAGGTTTTATTTTTGTGTGTTATTTTGAAGTATGATGATTTGTTTCTAAACCACTAAATTTGTAGCTGAAAGAAAACTAAGTCTCAGTTTCTGGTTATTTTGAAATTCTAGGGCTTTTTGTGTGTGTTGAAATTGAATTCATTTGCTGAATGGTTGAGAGTCACATTTCATTTTTATGTTTTTCAGTATATTATTTTTGTTGTGATAAAAACCTTCAAGGATCGGATTAGTAGATCTATATAAAGGATTGGATTTGATTTAAAAAGGTTCAATTCTGTATAAAGGGATGATTTATTTTTTTGTTTTTGAAAAAGGTCTGAAAATTTGATTTTGCTAATTTGCTTTACTCTGAAGTTTTGATGCTATGTGATATTATGAAGTGTTGTCAAATAGCGGCTACAGTAGTGGAATTTGAAAATAGCGGCTATTGTGGCACTATAATCTTACATCATAGTGAAATTTGAACAATTGAAAAAGGTCTGAAAATTTGATTTTGCTAATTTGCTTTACTCTGAAGTTTTGATGCTATGTGATATTATGAAGTGTTGTCAAATAGCGGCTACAATAGTGGAATTTGAAAATAGCGGCTATTGTGGCACTATAATCTTACATCGTAGTGAAATTTGAACAAATTGATATTTTTTTCGTGATCTGCAATTGACAACATTGTTTTGAAGCATAATAAATTGCTTCGAAAGCACATATTGTTTTTAAAATCAGTAGCTGAAAGAAAACAAATCTCAGTTTCTGGTTGATTGTTTTAACTGTCCAAATGTGTTTCAGGGTTTGTTTCTTGAGTATAAAGGTAGTTCACTGACAGTGTAAAGTAATTTTACACTGTCATTCAATCTTAACCATTCAATCTGTCACATCATATTATATAGTTTTTAAATCAAGGACAATTATCTAACTATCTGATGTTGTGGCGAGTTACGATAGAATGACAATGTAAAATTATTTTACAGTGTCAGTGTACTACCTTTATTCTCTTTTTTCTTTTTCAAAGTGTTGTTTTTGAGTTGCGAATCTCAATTTGTAGCCATATTCAACTTTGATAAGGTTTTTTCATTAAATTTCATGATGTTTTCTTTCTGATTAAATTAAATGATAAGACATTTTAAGTTTCATGTTCTGGAATCCAATCATGATTCCATTAGGGAAAAGTTGATTTTGAAAGCTTATTGTAATATGGCTACTATGTTTAATTGGTTTTATGTAGAATTGTATTGTTCACTGTCTTAAAAGCTTACGTTATTCATTTGATTGTGCTGTTTGCCTTTTCCTTTATGTTTAACTTGTAACTCTGAAAATAAGAAAGATCTTCACATATTTCTGATTTTTGTATTCTTTGTAATCAAAGATCTACTTTTGAGTTACACATGCTGTTTCATTATATTGAAGCAAGAGTTTGGAATATGACTTAGATTTACTTTGCGTTGATTTTGTCTTTCTGCATGTCTTCTTTATCCTATGAAGCACATATAAACATAGACACCAAATACTATGTTGACACGTAGACATTGATAAAAATTTCAGAAAAGGAAAATGAATAAATATAACTATGTGTCAGTGCAGTGTCAGACACTAGACACGTCTTCATTATGAAGTATCAGTTCTACAATTTTTATCCATCTTTTGTCTTTCATAACTGAAATACAATCAAAACTTGCAGACAAACTTGAATTTTTTGACTGCAAACTTTTTAGTCTTTTGGGGTGATTTGAAGTTATGTTGTGTTGATAGATTATGTTCCTTTACCTCAATTACCATATCTTTTTTTGGAACAGGTTTATGATGTGACACAGTTCTTAGAGGATCATCCTGGTGGAGATGAAGTCCTGTTGTCTTCCACAGGTATCTCACATTGTCTCTAAAAATATCAAAATATTCAATTCAAACCACATGATCTCAGAGACGTGAGATGTATGTTGCACCGACATTTCAGATTCAATGCATGTTTGGTGTAGAAGTATCAAATGGGTCGGTCCGGTCAGGACCACGTGGGCCAGAGTGCATAAATAGGTCAGTGCGGCCCGACCCACTTTGCAATGGACTGCAAATATTTAAGTTTGGCCCGACCATTGTGGGTTGTGAGGGCTAATGGGTTAACCTGACTCTTCCTTTCTTTCTGATTTAGTGATTTTAAGTTTTTTTTATCTTTTTGTTTTGTAAGTGAATTGGGTTGTATTGAGAAATTAAGATGAATAACTTTTTCTAAAATTGAGACCAAGAAAATGAGGAAATCTGATTATTTTTGAAAAAAAAAATTGGTTTATTTTTTTTCTTCTAAACATGGGCCAGCCCAGCCCGATCAACCCTATTTTTAAAATGGGCTTGGCCAAAAAGACTGTTGTTTTTAGGCTGAGACTAAAATGTGAGCCAACTGGCACAGCCCGTTGGGTCCAATCTATTTTGACACTCGAGTCTGGTGTCCGACACATGTGGTTTCATTCAATCATTTTTATTTTCTCAAATTGTTATTGGTGTATTAGGGTCATGTTTGGTGCATGTACCTGTGTCGTTGCATCATAAATGTAAATATAAATAAATGTCTTTTGTTTTGATATAGTCCAAACGACAAATGTTTGCAGGGAAAGATGCAACTGCTGATTTTGATGACGTTGGTCATAGCTCAAGTGCATCAGCGATGATGGACGAGTATTATATTGGAGACATCGATGTATCAACCATTCCCTCTAAGGTTGACTACACTGCTCCAAAACAACCTCAATATAATCAGGACAAGACGCAGGAGTTCATCATCAAGATCCTCCAATTTCTTGTTCCCTTGTTGATCTTGGGCGTGGCAGTTGGCATTCGTTTCTACACCAAATCAACATAATCATATAAACAAGCAGCATTTTGAAATGAATAATATGTTAGTGTTTGTTGACTGTGGAAAGACAAGGACTGTTTTGTTCTCAAGTGCTCCAATTACGAGGTTTGCTAGGATATGCAATGTGATATTGTGCTTTGTTTGCCTTTTCCTTGTAATTTGCTTTTAAATCTCATATTGTCTTTCTATGTCATTCATTTGCTACCAGAACCTGAACAGTTTTATGGGGTTTTTAACAATATAAAGTTTTGGTTGATTCTCATTTTTACACACAAGGTGATGTTTGTGTTGATAATTTTGCTGGTTTTGGTACTTTTACTCTCTCCTATTCTTTTTTATAAGAGACAATTACGTTACTTTTTTGGTTTATATACGGAACACAATACACATTTTAAGTGTATTAGTTATTGATATTACTCTTATACACATTACACATTTTAAGTGTATTAGTTATTGATATTATTCTTATACTGCTAATTTATTACTGAGTTTTAGTTTTTCTTAAAGTTCATTTTCTCAATGCTATTGAGTTTCATTAAATAATAATTGCTAAGAACATTTTTGGACAAATTAGTATAAACTCCGTTAAACGTGAAAAAAATTCTTGTTTTTAATAGATAGAACCGAAGGGATTACTCTATAGAGTTTTGTTTGGTGGGATTTATTTTTTAGATTTGTTAGCGAAGACTTTTTCTACATAAAGGTTGAATTCCTATTTGTTTGTGAATACTTTTCCCAACAACAAATTTTCTCAGAAAAATAAGTTGAAAATCAATTATAGACACATCATAAGTTGTTTTCATAAGTTATTTTTAACATGTAACAAGTGTTTAGCAAAATCATGTCTAAATAAGCTCTTCCTAAAATTTTATTGGCAAAAAGGGCTTAACTGTTGAGCGTGACTTTAGATGGTTTCTTCTTGTTTGTAAGTTGGTTTTTTGAGAGTTTTGGATAGTTAAGTATATATATTTTAATATATATTTGATGTTTAAAAAAAAGTTAAAAGAACAACATAATATTATATGATCAATTTGTTAAGTATAATAATCTAGAATTATTTAGATAAGTCAATATATCTATTGAAAAATTTAAAATTATATTAAATATAGTGTAGAAAATATCTAGAAGTATGTATTAATTGGACAGGTTGTAGAAGTATTTTTAGAGTTATCTTATTGTACTTATAAATATCTCTTTGTACTTAACATTTGAAAATGAGCAAGTTGTAAGTTTTCTCTTAAAAAAGTGGTATCAAAGCTTGGTTGAGAGAGTTGTTGTGCAAATAAAGTTGATAGATGACAAGTCATGTCTATACTAATTTACATTTTCCTCTTCTTACAAAAGAGAATTATGAAAAATGGTGTTTTCGCATGAAAGCTTTGTTTGTCTCTCAATGTGTATGGGAGATGTTAAAACAAACTCTCAAATTAAAATTTTGATAAAAAAACAAAGGTTAATTAAGAATTTTTATTATGATTCTAAAATGTTATGTTAATTTAACTTGTGCTTTTGAGTGAATTAATTCAAAGATAAGAATAAAGCAAACCAAAGAAATCAGATAAAAACAGAACAAATAAAGAAAAGAGAACATTTTGGACAAAATAGAGAATGTTCTCCAGGATCAAGATTGATCGTCACAGCCTCTCGATCAATCAATCTCTATTAGTTCAAAAAAGATTTTGCCTATGAATTTCATGCTAATGTTATCAGTACTTGACAAGGATCAAGTAGGATACATTATAATCAAATAAAGCATTTGAATCCTTAAGATAAAAGGTCATGAATCAAACAAGTTAAAACAAGTGTAAACCTTCTCCGATTTAACTGTCAAGAAAGTTACTCAATCTTGACTTGTACAAGACATCCAAAATAATCAGCAAGTCATCCAAAATGATCACGATTGAACCTCCAGATTGATCATCACCATTCTCCAAACTGTTTTTCCATAATCAAATCTCCTGATCGAAGCAAGATCATCAACAAATATATCTAAAGTATAAAGGATAATTAAACACAAGAGAAATCTGAACAAGAACGAAGAAAAACAGCCAGTCAAACAAATTTCATAAAGTGTTAAAAAGCTGGAATATTTTTATTCGTATATATTGGTTTTGGTCAAAATTGACAGAGCACTACCAACAACTCTTTTGACCATTATTAATTGCTCCAAAATGCCTATAAATGAAATGCCAATACTCAAGGGAATTGCAGAAGTTCAAGTGCTATTAAGTCTCGCAAATCATTCACATTCACAATTTAAATTATCGCCTTCTCGAGAAAGATTTGATTCTAATTATATATCATACTAAGTTATTATTGTATTGAATTCTTTGTAAAGAATCGAATATGAAACAAGAGTTGATACATATCAGATTCTATCAAAACAATCTCATCATTATTGTAAAACTCGAACTATAATAGTTTAGTATAGTTTGAATAGATTGTAAAAAATCCTATCAAGGTTGATAGGTGACATGATTAAATCTCTTTTTGGGTGAAAAGAAATAGAGTTTGTAACAGATCAAAGTTGACCTGAACTAGGTTATGTAAAACCAAGAAGATTCTTTGTTTTGAACACTTAGTGGAAAAACTCACAGTTGTGAGAACTAGACGTAGCCTAAGTTGGGTGAACTAGGATACATCCTTGTGTGGTATTTTTTCTTTTATCTCCTTATTTATTAAGCCTCATTAATTACTTGAGTTAAAAAATATAAACTGAATTTCTGTTTTTAAGCTAACCAATAATGTTCTCTATTTTCTTAACCACGACTATTCTTGAGTTAAATCCTTAAGTTTTATAGGAATTTTTAAATAGGAACATTTACAATTCAACCCCCTTCCTTGTAAATTGACATTGCTACATCAATTGGCATCCGAGCACGGTCTCTAGAAAGATTAAAACACCTAACAAGTGCTCGAGTAAAGATCTAGAAGAAAAGATGTCAAAAGAAAAATACATTGTTGAAGGAGGATCTTCAAATAGACCATATTACTTTGATGGATCTGATTGTTATTTTTGGACGAATAAGATGCATCTATTTCTGAAATATCAAGATACATGAATGTGACATATCATTATAGATAGAGATTTCATACCAAGAGTTGATCAAAATGATTCAATCTCCACTACGAAGAAAGAAGCAAACTGGACTACTGATGATAAAACTAAGATACTCATAAACTCTAAAGCTCAATTATTCTTATCGTGTGCTTTGAGCAGGGAAAAAAGTGAAAGAGTTGATGAATGCCATGTCAAAGAAACAAGAATAGAAGTTGGCATAAGGAAATTCAAATTGTTCAAAATGCAAGAAGGAGAAACTATCGATGAAATGTACTCGAGGCTTACAACAATAGTGAATGAAATACGTTCTCGATCTTGGCAAAGCTTACATAGTACAAGAACGAGTAAGAGAAATTATGAGGTGTCTTCCAATCATATGGAGAGCAATGGTAACAACTATAAGCCAAACCAAGAACCTTGAATCACTTCCCTTTGAAGAATTAATTGCAACTTTAAGAGCACATGAAGTATTGTTGCAAGAAGACAAACCAATCAAGAAAGGAAAGGTAATAGCTCTAAAGGAATCTCAAGAAAACATCACAATACAAACAAATGAGGAACCAAAAGAAACTAAAAAAGAAGATGCTGATGAAGAAATTGCTCTTCTCACCAGAAGGATACAGAGAGGAAACCAACATATGCTTGATGGCAAAGACATAAAGAAGATGACGTAACAAATTATGAACCTTGCTATTTACGTGAACAAATGGGAAAATAATTTGATAACTTGTTAAATGATTCAAACCTTCTTATTCAAAAATGCAGTTCTTTAAAAGAACAATTTCATAAAGAAAAAGAAGAAAAAGAAAAAGCTCAAGCTAGGAATAATGTCTTCAACAATATCATTCAAGAGCTATACGAAACACAAAAACAAAACTTTGAAAGTCAAAAAGGCCAAGAACGTTCTGCAATGAAAACAAAGAACATTGTACTTAAAACTGAAAATAAACTTCTTAAAAATAACTTGTTAAATTTTATTAAAGCCACTGAAACATTTCAAAAAATCATGGAATCTCAAGTAGGATTCTTTGATAAAGCTAGTCTTGGTTTTAATCAAACTCAAAAAACAAAAATGTATGAAATTTTTTTGTTCTAGAAAAAAAGGAAAAAAAAATGTAAAATTAGATGCTCATATTGTAAAAACTTGGACATCTGGAATTTGCTTGCTACTTTAAAAAAAGAGATGAAAAGATTAAAGGCAAAAGGCTTTTTAAAGGGAAAGATCGTTATGCAAATAAATCTGAACCAGTTTTGAAAAATCTGCAAAAAGGAGAACGTTCTTTAGACGATTTTTTAAATGGAAAATGTTTTGAAACAAAAGCTGAACTTTCTCCAAAAAATATGGAAAAAGGAGAACGATCTGGAAATGCGTTAAAAGAAATATTAAAACCTTTTAAAACCCATATTAAAAAATCAATTCCAAGATCAACAATTAAATGTTCATATTGTCTCAACACTGGTCATGAAAAATCAATATGCTATCTTAAGAGGAAAGAAAATTTTAAAACTAACTCTCAAGGACCCTAGATAAAATGGGTACCTAAGATTGAGATAACATATTCTACAGGCTGGATTTCTAAATGTAAAGAGAAAACCTTGGTGGCTGTTCAAGACACATGACATGAGATAAAAATTGTTTCATGACATTCATCAAGAAAGATGGAGGATCAGTTAGTTTTGGAAACAACAATCAAGCTCAAATTAAAGGTAAAGGAACTATTGGTAAGACAAACTCAACTCAAATATCTAATGTTCAATATGTTGAAGGTTTGAAACAAAATTTTCTAAGCATAAGTCAGCTATATGACAATGGTTTTGAAGTTATCTTCAAACTAAGAGTATGTGAAATTAGAAAAACTGAAACTGGAGAAATTCTTTTTTCTCGAAATAGAAAGAAAAATTTATATGTCATATATCTTGAAGAACTACCTGATGAATCCAATTTTATGTCAATCAATAAAGGTAAATGAATATGGCATATAAGGGCTGGATAAATAAGTATGAAAAAAATTTCAAAAATCTCAAAACTAGATCTGGTTAGAGGGTTACCCAAACTCAATTTTGATAAAGATAAAATATGTGAAGCTTGTGCAAAAGGAAAACAAGTCAAGATCAATTTTCATTCAAAAGATTTTGTAACTACAAACAGAACTCTAGATTTGCTTCACATGGATCTCTTTGGGTCAATCAAAACAAAAAATTTAGGAGGAATAAAATATGGTTTCGTTATTGTTGTTCTTAGGATACACTTGTTAAGACAAACTCTCAAGTTAAAGTTTTGATGAAAATAAACCAAGGTTAATTAAGGATGTTAATTATGATTCTAAAATATTATGTTAACTTCAATTGTTCTTTTTGAGTGAATTAACTAAAAGATAAGAATCAAGCAAAGCAAAGAAACCAGATAAATACTGAACAAATAAAGAAACAAGAACATTCTGGACAAAACAAAGATTGTTCTTCAGGATCAAGACTAATTATCACAACCTCAAGATCAATCAATCTCCATTAGTTCAAAGAATATTATGCCTCTAAATTTCATATTAATGTTATCTATACTTAACAAGGATAAAAAAGGATCCATTCTAATCAAAGAAGGCATTCAAATCACTAAGATAAAAACTCATGAATCAAGCAAGTTAAATCAAGTATGAACCTTCTCCAACTTAAATGTCAAGAAAGTTAATCAATCTTGATCTCTACAAGTCATCCAGATTGATCAGGAAGTCATCCCGAATGATCAAAGATTGAACCTCAAGATTGATCATCAATTTCCAAAAAGTACAAAACTTACAGTCGAAATTGATTATCAAACTCCACGATTCTACAGAAGCTCAATATCAATCTCCTTATTTCTGCAGAAGTTCATCATCATTCTCCAAATTATTTTGAACATAATCAAGTTTCCAAATCAAATATATAACATCTACAAGTTTATGCGAAGCATAAGGATCATTAAATGCAAGAGAAATATGATCAAGAATGAACAAAAACGCCTAGTTAAACAGATTTCTTAAAGTATTGAAAGGCTTAAATATTTTTATTCATATATATTGGTTTTGGTAAAAAAGACAGAGCACTACCAACAACTCTTTTGACCATCACTAGAAGCTCCAAAACACTTGTAAAATAAAGGCCAATGCTTAGGGAAATTGTAGAAGTTCAAGTGCTATCAAATCTTAAAAAATCATTCACATTCACATACTTGAAATTCTCATTTTCTCAATAAAGTTTCAGTTATGACTATATATATTACTTTGTTATTATTATACTGAATTCCTTGTAAAGAATCAAATCTCAAACAAAAGTTGAGACATCTAAAATTCTCTCAAAACAATCTCATCGTTATTCTAAAACTCAAACTATAAGAGTTTAGTATAGTTTGAATAGATTGTATGAAATTTTATGAAGGTTGATAGGTGAATTCATTAAATCTCTTTCTGGGTGGAAAGAAATAGAGCCTGTAACATATCAAGGAAGATCTAAATTAGGTGCTATAAAACCAATAAGTTTCTTTGTTTTAAACACTTAGTGGAAAAACTCACAGTTGTGAGGATTGGACGTAGCTCAAGTTGGGTGAACTAGGATATATCCTTGTGTGGTATTCTTTCTCATATCTCCGTATTTATTAAGCTTGATTAATTACTTGAGTTAAAACAAAAACTGAATTTCTGTTTTCAAGCTAACCAATAATTTTCTTCGTTTTGTGTTTTCTTAACCTATATCATTATTGAGTTAAATCCTTAAGTTTTTCAGGAATTTTTAAAAAGGAACATTTACAATTCAAACCCCCCTTCCTTATAAATTGACATTGTTATTTCAATCGACATCAGAGCAAGGTGTCTAGAAAGATTCAAAACACCTAACAAGTGTTAGAGAAAAAATCTAGAAGAAAAGATGTCGAAAGAAAAATACATTGTTAAAGAAGGATCTTAAAATCGGCCACCTTACTTTGATGTTTCTGATTATTATTTCTGGTAGAATAAAATGCAGATATTTCTGAAATCTTAAGATACAGGAATGTGGCGCATCATTACAGATGAAGATTTCATACCAAGAGTTGATCAAAATGATTCAACCTTTGCTGCATAGAAAGAAGCAAATTGGACAACTAATGATAAAATTAAGGTACTTCTAAACTCTAAAGCTCAATTATTCTTATCGTATGCTTTGAGCAGGGAAGAAAATGAAAGAGTTGATGAATGCACAAATGCTAAAGAAGTATGGGATACATTAAAAACCTATCACAAAGGAATGAACCATGTCAAAAAAAGAAGAATAGGCAATGGCATAAGGAAACTTGAACTGTTTGAAATGCAAGGAGAAACTATTGATGAAATGTACTCAAGGTTCACAACAATAGTAAATGAAATGCGTTCTCTAGGAAAAACTTACTCAATATAAGAAAGAGTAAAAAAAATCTTTAGAGGCCAAGAACCTTGAATCACTTCCCCTAGAAGAATTAATTGAAACTATAAGAGCACATGAAGTATTGCTGCAAGAAGACAAACCAATCAAGAAAGGAAAGACAAATTTTGAACCTTGCTATTTATGTGAACAAATGAGAAATGAATTTGATAATTTGTTAAATTATTCAAACCTTTTTATTCAAAAATGTTTTTCTTTAAAAGAAAAATTTCATAAAGAAAAAGAAGAAAAAGAAATAGCTGAAGCTTGGAATAATTTCCTCAACAATAGCATTCAATAACTAAAAGATACACAACAACAAAATTTTGAAAGTAAAAAAAGTCAAGAGTGTTCTGCAATAAAATCGGAGAACGTTCTCCTTAAAACATAAAATGAACTTTTTAAAAAGGACTTGTTAAATTTTATTTAAGCCACTGAAACATTTCAAAAAATCATTGGATCTCAAGTAGAAACCTTTGATAACGTTGGCTTAGTTTTAAACAAACTCAATAAACAAAAATGTATGAAAACTTTTTTGTTCCTGAGAGATAGGAAGAAAAATGTAAAAGTAGATGCTTATATTGTAAAAAATTGGACATCTTGAATTTGCTTGCTACTTTAAAAAAGAGATGAAAAGATTAAAGGCAAAAGGCCTTTTAAAGAAAAAAAATCGTATTGCAAATAAAGCTGAACCGGTTTTGAAAAAACTTCAAAAAGGAGAACGTTATCTAGGCTATTTTCAAAATGGAGAATGTTCTGAAACAAAAGCTGAACCTTCTCCAGAAAATCTAGAAAAAGGAGAACGATTTGGAGTTTTTTCAAAATCAAGATTAAAACTTTTTAAAACCTAAATTACAAAATCAATTCCAAGATCAATAATTAAATGTTCATACTGTCTCACAATTGGTCATGAAAAATCAATATGGTATCTTAAAAAAGAAAGAAAAGTTTAAAACTAATTCTCAAGGACCCAAGACAAAATGGGTACCCAAGGCTGAGATAACATCTTATGCAGGTTGGATTTCCAAATGTAAAGTGAAAGCCTTGGTTCTTGGAAATTAATTGTTTAAGACACATGATTGGAGATAAAAATTGTTTCATGAAATTCATAAAAAAGATGGAGGATTAATCACTTTTGGAAACAACAATCAAGCTCAGATTAAAGGTAAAGGAACTATTGGTAAGGAAAACTTTACTCGAATAACTGATGTTCAATATATTGAAGGTTTGAAACACAATCTTCTAAGCATAAGTCAACTATATGACAATGCTTTTGAAGTTATCTTCAAACCAAGAGTATGTGAAATCAAAAAAAACTGAAACTGGAGAAATTCTTTTTTCTGGAAATAGAAAGAAAAATTTATATGTGCTATATCTTGAAGAATTACATGATGAATCATGTTTTATATCAATCAATAAAGGTAAATGGATATGACACAAAAGGGCTGGATATATAAGTATGAAAACAATTTCAAAAATCTCAAAACTAGATATTGTTAGAGGATTACCCAAAATCATTTTTGATAAAGATAAAATATGTGAAGCTTGTGCAAAAGGAAAGCAAGTAAAAAACAGTTTTCATTCAAAAGGTTTTGTAACTACATAACTATTGAATTACTTCACATGGATCTCTTTGGGCCAATAATAACATCACGTTTAGGAGGAATGAAACACGACTTCATTATTGTTGACGATATTTCTAGATACACTTGGGTATTCATTTTTAAAACAAAAAGATGACACATTTGATGTATTTTAAATCTTTTGCAAAATGGTACAAAATGAAAAAGAGTCCAACATCATTTCCGTAAGAAGTGGTCATGGAGGAGAAATCATAAATGCCTCTTTTAAAACCTTCTTTGATGAACTTGGCATTTCTCATAATCTATCTTGTGCAAATACTCCACAACAAAATGGAGTTGTTGAACGAAAAAATAGAATATTACAATAAATGGCAAGAACAATCTTGGAAGAATCAAATGTTGAAAGATGATTTTGGGCCGAAACTATTAATACTTCTTATTATATTTTAAACCGTGTATCCATAAGAAAAATCATCAACAAAACCCCATATAAAATCTTGAAAAACAAAAAACCAAACATTTGTTATTTTCACATTTTTGGATGTTATTGTTATATTTTGAACAACAAATATGTTCTTGGAAAATTTGATGAAAAATCAGACAAAACAATCTTTTTAAGTTATTCAACCAACTCTAAAGGCTATAGAGTATTTAATTTAAGGATTAACGTTGTCGAAATCAATATGCATATAATATTTGTTGAGTTTGATGATCTGGATATGAGTAAAAAGGATGAGGAAGAAGAAATTCAAACTGGTTTGCAACAGAACAGTCTGCAGGAAACAGAGACTGTTTCATTCTCCATCAAAAAGCTGGAGAACAAATAAAGATCATCCTCATAGACAAATCATTGGAGACACAACTGATGGGATTCAAATAAGAAAATCACTCAAGAATGATGAAAATAGCATGGCGGTGATATCTCAAATTAAACCAAAATCAATTAAAGAAGTCATCATTGATCAATGTTGGATTGAGACCACGAAGGAAGAATTACTGCAATTTGAGAAAAATGAAGTCTGGACCTTGGTACTTGATCCATTGGATCAAACAATTGTTGGTACATGATTGGTTTTCAGAAATAAATTAGATGAAAAAGGAAAAGTTATAAGAAACAAAGCAAGATTAGTTGCTCAAGATGAGTAAAAAGGATAAGGAAGAAGATGAGTAAAAAGTATGACGAAGAAGAAATTCAAACTGGTCTGTAACAACAGAACAGTCTGTAGGAAATAGAGATTACAATCTCTATTTCATTTTCAACCAAAAAGCTGGAGAACAATTGAACGCCATCCTCAAACACAAATAATATGAGGCACAACTAATGATATTCGAACAAGAAAATCATTCAAGAATGATGAAAACAACAAGGCAACGATATCTCAAATTGAATCAAAATAATTAAAGAAGCCATAGTTGATTAATCTTGGATTGAGGCTATGATGGAAGAATTGTTGCAATTTGAGAAAAATGAGGTCTGGACCTTGGCACCTGATTCACAATATCAAACAATCATTGGTACACTTTGAGTTTTCATAAATAAATTAGATGAAGAAGGTAAGGTTATAAGGAACAAAGCAAGATTAGTTGCTCAAGGCTACAACCAACAAGAAGGTATAGATTACGATGAAACTTTTGGTTCAGTTGCAAGGTTAGAAGCTATTCCTTTCTTATTAACATGATCACTATGACACCCTAAATCCCAAAATAATATTACTTATAACCTTACGTGAATGACATTTGATAACTAAGATTACGTGAATGAGATTAATAACTTAACATTCAGCTGGTCAATCAAAATTATTACTTTCAACTAGTCATATAAAACAAGAGTGCAAAAATCATAGTTCTGTAGACAAGAAATAAGCAACAAGTAACTAACACAATCTTGTCAACAATTAAAATTAACTCAAATCTTAACAAGTAATTTCGCGGTGTATTTACTCACTTAGTTAGGAATTTATGATCCATAACACAATCAAAGTAAGCAAATAATGAATAGTTAATTAGTAATCTCGAAAATATATATAATAATACAAAAGCAAATAACACTTAACACAATAATATAATGGGAAAACAATCATTGTGAAAATAATTACTACACAAGAAAACACAATTGACACGACTGATATTCGACTAACTCTGAATTGACATTCGAACCTCTCGGCCTGATTGGACAGACCTGCTCTGATACCACTAATGTGACACCCAAAATCCGAAAATAATATATATATATATATATATATATATATATAATAACTTATATCATATTCTTATGACATTTGCAGCGGATAAATAAAAATATATTTTCGAGAAAATAAAAATTTGATAATTAATTTAGGATATCACGTTTCCCAAAAATAAAAATAAAAACCCTTCTTTCCGGTATAACCTATCAGAGCGGGGTTCCTCCCAAAATTAAACTTCAAGACTCATTAACCTGTAATAACTGCGATTTCACAAACGTAGGACCCAACCAATCAAACACAAACAACAAAGGAGGTGAGTTTTGAAATCATGTTAATAGTATAATATGAGTAAGAAGAACACGCAAACAATCATAATAAGATCGTATCATTACTCAAATATTCAATCAAGAAAATATCACATTCAGAGGTCAAAATCACTCAAGGAAAATCAATAGATTTCACTGTAACATCAAATTGTCTAAGAAAAATTATCACCACACACGATACATATTAATAACAACAAAACAGTCACAATAAAATGCAATGCTATGCATGAGCTTAAACTCTACTTCACAATGTGGTACCATTCTAACTATGAAGTACTTGGTTAGGAGGCTTGATACTATGCCACCATCCTGGTGGACGGACAATTCAAATTGGCCCTGTCCTCATAGATCCCCTCAACTCAACCCGAGACACATATTCGTGACAGTCGAGGTAAAAGTGTGTTGCGTGGTAGCTCCCGATATTTGGAGTGCTACCTCCAAGTCACCTAGGAATTCCCCACCCGAATACCTCTAAGGTCTATCAATCTTGCCTTCAAGCTCAACAGCAGATCGCCACGATCAGGCTCATTCAGTTATACTTCCCCAAAATCACTAGGCTTGTCAGGCCCTACCTATATGATGATAAAATAATCTCCACTTCACAAATTCACAATATTTATTTTCTCCCCTCGTTGGTTTATGATACTCCATTAAAACTGTCATCTCAAACACAAATTGAAATCATAATTATTTCACCAACTATGGGGTTACTTCAATATTCTCATCAGAAATTCACAACGTCACTATCATTATTCTTATCTCATCATATAAACTCATCACAAATTTATAGCATCACTATCATCAACCAAACATCATCACATAAACTTATCACAAATTTATAACATCACAATTATTAATCATACATCATCATCATCACATAAAATTACCACAACACATCTATCTTTGGTTATCACATCACATAAACACATCTAATCACACACACATTTATATAAGTCGACACTCAATATCACAATAATATCAATTTCACACATTCAATGAAATTAAATCAATCGACACCCTATAAATATTTATATTCTATATTTTAATCTCACAATTTCCATATTTTTAAATTAATTAATTTATCCCTCAAAGGGCTACTGCCATACGTAGCGAGCCCCGGATGAATCGTTGGGAAATACGGTTTTCCCGTTCTTCTCACAATATATTATACTCATGAATTCAAACGCTCTTTCACCCCTTACCTTATTTCGACGTTTTCACCTATGAATATGATTCGACGCCCAAACAGTCTTTGCTCTTTGACTCTTTGTCCTTCAATCGATCTAACTCGACAGTTTATGGGTAATCATCAAAAATAAATTATGAGGACATATTCTAAAAACTAAATTTGAAAATCGGCCAAAGAAAATTACTATAACTCAGAAAACCAATTAGTGGATAATATAGCCACTTTTCACACGGTCGTTTTGACGTTGGTTTCACTCAAATCGGACATACGATGAAGGAGAACGATGCAAAATAACGAATTCTACAAACGGAGAAGTCGGGTTTTTAAGAGAGAAATTGGGGTTGTTAAAAATCTGAAAAATTACGTTTAATTGATGAGTTAAATGAATGAAATAACATACTCCAATTTGGGGGAAAATGGAGAAAGTTTTCTGGAACATCACCAGTGTCAAACGATAGAGTTATTGTTGTGTTTCCTCTTTGGCTTTACGGTTGGCCTTCCAACTCCCTTCCATTCTTTTGTTTGTTTTACTTTATTAAAAATTAGGGTTCATAGAGTCAAATCCATTTGTCTCTTTATTTATATTTTACTATTATTATTTTTATTTTGTTAAAATAAAACTAATAATTATTTAATCTCCTTTTTAATATTCCTCCAAACACCATTTAGTTTTCCAAACATTACTAGTATTTTATAAATTAGAGTAATTAAAATAATCAATATAAAAAAAATATATTACTAATAATCAAAACTCTCACATTCAAAATAATCTCTACAATTATACTTATTTCTAAAAATACTCACATTATAATAATACCATCATATTAGAAAATGGTCAAAATTATAAAATAAATAAATATAACATTAGTATTTTATATTAATTACTAAATCATAATAAATATATATAAAATCACAATACCATAACAAGTATTTATAAATAAACGAAATCAAACACAATATCAATTCTATATCAAGATAATTATTTATAAAAAAATAATTAAAAATAGAAAAGAGTTATAAATAATTAAAATATAACTATGTGCATACTTAACATAAGTCAAGCACACATAAAAGTATTACATTAATTGGGTACATATATATACACGTAAAATTGCATAAAATCTTTTTCTTTAAAATATATATTACACTAAAATACTATTTTTTTTTAAATATATCAAATAACAAAATATAATATGTATTATTTATATCGCTCATGTAATATAACATGTATCAAACTAACACATCATAGAAAGCATTCATATACCAAAAATTAGCCACGAAATTTATCAACATATATTCTAAAATAATATTAGTCATTAAATTAATTATTTAAAATTCTATTTAATTAATAAAGTAGTTTATTATAAAATTTGGGGTGTTACAATTCCAGCTCAATTGGTAGTGGGATTTTGATGAGGCGGTACTTATCCCCTAGGTACCGGACTCGAATCCCACGAAAGGCAAAAACTCGCCAGGATTTCCAATTTGAGGAAAGGAGGGGGCGAGAAGCTCGTGAAATAAGGATATTGTGTTTTATTTTCTGCAAGACCAACTTATTAATGCTTCACCTTAGAACTGACATGTTCCACTAGTGCTCTTTCTTTCAATTTTATCTCCATCATAATCAACGTCACAATAAGATATAAGATCAAAATGAGAACCTTTTTTATACCCAATGTCAAGATTAGTGGTTCGAATAAGATATCTAGAAATTCATTTTAATGATGTTAAATGAGTTTTCTTTGGTGCTGATTGAAATCTAGCACATAATCCTACTGCGAATACTATATCAGGCCTACTGGAAGTTAAATAAAGCAAAGAACCAATCATTCGTCTATATTCCTTTTCAGAAACATAATTTCCATTTTCATCTTTTTATAATGAAGAGGATGGATGCATGGGAGTAGCCATAATTTTTTATTCATTCATTTTGTATTTAATCAATAGATCCTTAATGTATTTTTCTTGACAATTAAAAATACCATTTTCATATTGTTTAATTTGTAGTCCATGAAAATAACTTAATTCTCCCATCATGCTAATTTCAAATTCACTTTGCTTGAGTTTTGAAAATCATTCACACAGTTTTTCATATGTGGATCCAAAAATGATATCTTCAACATATACTTGAACAATAATTAAATCATTTTTCTCAGTTTGCTTAAATAATGTGGTGTTAATTTTTCCTCTTGAAAATCCATTTTTACTTAACCTTTCATACCAAGCTTTTGGTGCTTGTTTGTTTGAATCCATATAGAGCTTTGGTAAGTTTGAAAACATGATTTGATTTTGATTGATTCTCAAATCTAGGAGGTTGTTTTACATAAACTTGTTAATTTAAAAAACTATTTAAAAACAACTTAGATAGCGTGTCAGTGCTCTTTTGCACACAAGGAGACACATGTATTAAATGCCCAAATTTGTCTTTTCCGTGCAAGAGAGAATGCAATGACGCAAGGGAGAATGTTTGTTGTAAAACGAAGAATGATGTTTGGAAACTGGAGATTGATTGTCGTTCTCCATTTTCTGCAGAAGCAGAATTTAACTTGGATTCTCTGGGTTTTTCACAATTTCCAGTTTTTCTTTGATCTAATGGAAACTATCCTCAACTAAAGGCTTTGTAAAAAAGTCAGCAAGTTGATTTTGAGTATCAACAAAAATTAATTCAATATCTTTCTTGTTAACATGATCATGAATAAAATGATGCTTTATGTCAATATGGTTTGATCTAGAGTGTTGTATTAGATTTTTAGATAAATTGATTGCACTAGTATTATCACATTAAATTGTAATGCTTGAGTAATATACAGATAAATCTTCAAGTTGATTCTTAATCCAAAGAACTTGTGAGCAACAATTTGCTGCTAGGACATATTCAACTTCAGAGGTTGATAAGGCTATTGTGTCTTGTTTTCTGCAAGACTAACTTATCAATGCTTCACCTAAGAATTGACATGCTCCACTAGTGCTCTTTATTTCAATTTTATCACCAGCGTAATCAGCGTCACAATAAGCTATAAGATCAAAATGAGAACTTTTTCTATAACAAAGGTCAAGATTAGAGGTTCCAACAAGATATCTAAAAATTCGTTCTACTGATGTTAAATGAGTTTCCTTTGGTGCTTATTGAAATATATCACATAATCCTACTGTGAATACTATATGAGGCCTATTGGCAATTAAATAAAGCAAATAACCAATCAATCTGTAGAAACAAACCCTAATCCCATTAACCCAAATCGTGTTTCCATTGTCCTTCCACCTCTCTATAAGAAAGAAATCCCACAACAGCAAAAAGATGTTATATGTGTGTTCAAACAAGCATTGGAACTTTAAAAGCTTCAAACAACAAACCATCGTTTTTCATCATCTCTGATTCTAAAACTGAAGAATCATCTGAAACACTTCCTCACACAACTCCAAAAAAGAAGGAAATCACTCCAACAAAACCCATCACCTTGTCCAAATCTTCATTTTCTTCTGAGCCCTCTCAACCAACTCCTCCAAACCAAAAATAGAGATTGATAAATGAAATTTTATCCTCTTTCAAAAAACCATCTCAACCTTATTCTCAATCCACCAAACCAACACCATGTTCCATGAAAATCAAAATCACAATCACCATTGCCCAATTCCTAGCCAAGAATAATCTCAAAAATCCACAAAGAAAGAAATCAGATGCTTGTACATAAAACCTAAGAAATGATGAACCCCATCTCCAGAACGTTCTTTTGTTCCAGAATGTTCCCCAACCCATGAACCCCAAACATCACAAAACCCAGAATGTTCTCCTGTTCAAGAACATTCTCTAGTTCATGAACCCTCTCCCTCACAAAAAAAAAAAACATTCTCGTGCTCCAGAACGTTGTTCGTCCCCATGATCAGTAGATTCTGGGTTGACGACCTTCCAACACAGAAAAAATGGCACGCTCAGTAGATTCAGTACCTTAACATAGATGAAAAAATGAAGTTATTTATTCAAACCCAAATCGTAAGAGAAATAAAGAATCTAACAAAAAACTTAGTGTGCTTTGAATAAGTAAAATCACGTGTTAAAAACCCTAATAAGATCGTTGAAAACAAAAAAGAAGGAACTCAAATAATGTTGCATGTACCCTTTCCATTTACAGTTGAAGAGAAGAAAAAGGGAAAAAGGAGGGTTTTTGTCCAGCCCTACATGGAAATAATCTCATATTTTAAAAAAAAAAAAAAAGACAGTTTTGATCATTTATTCATATTTTTGAACTAAAAAATGCAGAATTGACATATTTTTAATGACGTGAAATACAATTCTATGATATAAAACCTGTTGAGACAAAATCTCAATTTAATGCTTTGATGATAATTAAACAAAAGGTTAATTATCACTTCTAATTATGATTCTAAGTGTTTTGGTATTTAACATGTGTATTTGAGTGTGTCAAAACAAGTTAGGTACCAAGTATTTCAAAACAGATCTTATTAAAATCAAGAAAGCAAATAAAGGAAAACGAAGAACGATCTTGACATATTTCAGTAAAACGGAGAACGTTCTCCACATATGTCATAATCAAGAATGATCAATTTTCTTTATCAAAGATTGGATCCTGGAAACTTTACTCATTTCATATCTTCATCAAGAATAAGCAAGGATCAATCTAAGTTAGAATTATTCCAGAATCCGAAGGATCAAAGACATGCTTCATGAAAAGTACAAAGCAAGATCATTCTTCAAAGTGAGGCAAATGCAAGTACAAATTTACAGGCTATAAAGTGCACTAAAGTTGTACTTCAATCAAGACCTGCACACTTGACTTAAAGCTAGAAATCATCTCAGACAATTGAAAAAAAATACAAGTACAAGTCAACTCATCTCCAACCAATTCGAAGAACGATCTTGGATGTCAAGAACGTTTCTGGATTCAACATGAACTCTCTTGCTTTTTGGCAGATCTTATCCATCCACTTTCTCATGACAACTGGCCTTATTTCAACGGATAAATGAGTTGTCCTAAGCTCTCTTGAAGTCTAAGAATGTAGTTTCAAGATGAAGAACAAAACACAACTCAAAGTGCCAAGCAAAGCATACATCATTCATTCATACTCTATCTTGTCCAAATCAATATCGTGCTTGTAGTTCCATTCTTTGTGTTGTGTTAGAATCAATAATAACTGAGTTCTAATTATAGAATCTATTTCTCAAACAAGAGTTGAGCAATATCTAGATTCTAACATTCTCAAAATCATTACTTTATAACTCAAGGCTATTTTGTTAACATAGCTTGAGTAATGTGTAAAAATCATTTTATATTTTAAAAGGTAGCTTGCAAAATCCTTTCTGAAATAGTGTAAGGTAAACCTGAGGAAATCGTTTTTAGGTAGTGAAGACTCTTCATCATATGCATATTTTTTATTGTTTTTAGTCTTGTTTATCTTTTATTCATTAGTTAATTTAAGGATTTATTTGATATATTTTGTTAATTTTATTTCTTTGATTTAGTGAAATGTTTATGTTCTTATTTCCTTGATTAAGTAGAGATTTTTGGAGTTTTGCGTTGTTACTTTGTTTTAGTGCAGTGCTGAATTTTGGTGAGAAATCAACATGACCTATGTGGTATATTTCAGCCATATCTGGAGTTGTACATGTCCAATTGGAGTCAACCAAGTGCAAATGTATGCTAAGATCCATAGTTGTGCGTCAGACTCTAAAGAGGTAAACAATGCAGAAAATGTCAACCAGAAGAAGTTGTGCGTTTGGAGCGCAACAGTTGCGCCTAAGGCGCATTTCCAACATGTTGCCATTGCCAGGACGCGCTTGGAGCGCAAAAGTTGCGCCTAGGGTGCAATTCCAGATCAATGACACTGTCCAAACGCTTCCGGAGCGCCAACCCTATGCATGGGGCATGCGACGCACATTGGCATTCATTAAAATGCATAATTTTGACTTTCTAAACATCTTTTGACTATTGGGAAATGGGGAGACTTGTGCCCTAACATAGAAACTCAAAGACGGCAACTTCTAACACCATTGGAGTAGTTTTATAGAGAATCATTCACGAATTTATCCTGTAATTGTTCTCTAATCTCTATCTTTTATATCTCTGTCATGAGTAACTAAATCCTATTTGTTAGGGATGAGTGTAACAAGATGAAACCCTTATTTTTCTAATTTGATTTCTAGTTATATGACTGAGTTTATTGAATTGTTTCTCTCAACTCTGTGCTTAATGCTTTTTATTGCTTGATCAACATTAAAATGTTCTACGATTCGTATTTTGAAACGGGAGTGGACTTTACGAATGCTTGAGATGAGAAATTCATGAATTTATAGTCTAGAGATAGCTGCAGGTCATGAAACCAATTAAGTTAGATCCAAAGACAATAGTTTAAAAAGAGGGTTCCTGTAAGGTAATGCTTAATTCTAATATTAAATCTACTAAGGAATTAGGGGTTACTTTGGAATTAAAGGTCCTGTCACTAAGACATTAGGACAAGAATAATAAAGAGAATTCGGTAATAATTCAACAAAGGAATTCAGTAAGTAGGATCAAATTAGACACCAAGGTTGGATTCGAAGTGAAACTTATCCCTGACATTTTTCTCATTATAAAGGATCAATTTTATTACCATTGTTAATTTTAAATATTATTTCAATCAATTTGGGAACCTTTTGTTCAATTGTAGTAATTAAATATAATTCAATAGTAAAACACAATCCTTGAGTTTGACACACGGTACTACCTTTTTATTATTACTTGCAACAATTCAGTACACTTGCTGAAATGCTATCAAGTTTTTGACACCGTTTCCGAGGATTGCCATATTAGTATTGAATTTAATTTATTTACTTAATTGAAATTTTTTGCTCTACAATAAAAATTTTGAGATAACTATCACCCTCAGATCCCTCTGATGCAGCCTCTTAGGTGTGACTTTTGCAGAGAAACACATAAGAATGGACATTGTTCTGATGACCATGCCGAACTAGTAGAATATGAAGATTTTTTTGTCAAAGCTGCAGAAAACGACGAGTGTTACATCAAATGACAATGACTTTCATGTTACGAATGTTTTGGTTGAATTCATGAAGAATAACATGGTTTCAATTGAAAATTTTTAAAATCAACGGGAGAGGTTATTTGAGCAAGTGGCTAAGTTTGAGATGATGGAGGAGAAGTTGAAGATTGAAGATAATTTCATTGTTGTGGTAGAAGAAGATAACCAAGAGGAAAAGACGAATGACGAAAAGAAAAAAGAAGAGATTGATAAAGTTCGAGATTCAATCTATGACTTGTTCATCAATGTCCAATTGAGAAGGACATGGAAGCAATATCTTTTATTTCTTAAGTTCATGGAATTTCTACCAAACAAAAAAAAAAGAAGGATGATGTGTTCTTCCTGTCATATATGCCACCTTGACAATAGTTGAGGCGTCAATCTAATGACTTTAAGAAGTGCTTCGTGGGAGGCAACCCACAGGTAGAGGTAACTTATTTTTTGCAATCTTATTTTTGTTATTTGAATTTGTTTCTTTCTAATTGTGTGTAAACGTGCACTATGATGAAGAATTATTAACAACTTGTATTTGGTCTTAAGTTTTCTGTTTGGGATTTTGAAATTTAAACTATATTTCGTTGCTCATAACATTGCTCAATTCGATAAGTTTCACTAATGCATGCATTGTTAATTACTCGTTGGCTGTCGAAGTCTCACTTGCCATTAAATAAATTTTGTAGTAGCATGTTTGTCATCATTTAGATAGTTCAAACTCTTTCTTATTATCCTAGTTGTGAGCTTTTGGGCCTAAACACTTTAATTCTTTGTTGTGTGATTATCCATACACGTGTTATCCCTTCAGAACTTGCATTAATTATGACTTGCATCACTTGTAATTTATGCATACACTGAGGCAATTTTGTTTGGTCGCTTGAGCCTTTCTAACTATCCTCTGAAAATTTTATCTTTTGCTATCCCCTTTGAGCATTGCCCTTTTATTTTGGTTTTTAGTCACATTACAAGCCAAATACCTGACTTTAATTAAATGACCTTACTTGGAGTTAGGTAGAAAAAAAGTTTTTTGTCTTGACAAAGTTCTAAGTTTGGGGTTGCTCATGGGATAGCAGCCTTTTAAGTTTGGAGTTATGATTCTCATAAAAAGAAGATGAAAAAAAAATCAGTTTGTGTACTTTGGTAAAAATATATCTTCTTGGTTCTTTTGTCAATGTTTGAGAATCTTTAGAATGAAAAGGCGAAGAAAAATAAAAAATGGTTGAATAATTTGGAAATGTATGCCGAACTCCAAGTAGTAAAGCCTACTATCCCAAAATGTCCTACCTTTACCTAAGCCCCATTACAACTCGAAAGTCCTCTAAAAGTGTATGTGTTTGCTGCATTGTGATTGCTAACTAGAATTTTTTCAAGCCTATGGTAGCGTGATGCATGTTCTCGGATTTGAGTGATAAATTCATAACCCTTTCTAAACACTTGAGAGAAATATTGGTGAGTTTGTGTGAATAGAGAGTTGAATTTGACAAATGAATGCTAAAGTGTACAAATTTTGTTATCTTTTGTAAGCAACCATGGAGCATGATGAATGTTTTGTAGTAGCTAAAACTTTGAAAATTGAGTTTGATTTGATTTGAGAAATGGAGTTTAAGTTTGTGTTTAACTGCACCAAATCTGAAATTAATTG
Source organism: Cicer bijugum (assembly GCA_037974875.1). NCBI lineage: Eukaryota > Viridiplantae > Streptophyta > Magnoliopsida > Fabales > Fabaceae > Cicer > Cicer bijugum. Next base: position 156,703 of record JBBPBT010001178.1, on the reverse strand, counting down.
TTGCTTGGGGACAAGCAATAGATTAAGTTTGGGGTTGTGATAACTCTTCGTTATATGCATATTTTTTATGGTTTTTAGTCTTATCTTTTATTCATTAGTTAATTTAAGGATGTATTTGATATATTTTGTTAATTTAATTTCTTTGATTTAATGAAATGTTTATGTTCTTATTTCTTTGATTAAGTAGAGATTTTTCGGAGTTTTTCGTTGTTACTTTGTTTTAGTGCAATGCTGAATTTTGGTGAAAAATCAACATGACCTACGTGGAGTATTACAACCATATTTGGAGTTGTAGATGTCCAATTGGTGTCAAACCAAGTGCCAATGAAAGCTAAGATCCATAACAACAACTTTCATGAATACATCGGAACCAAACTCATACTCTAACGAGGTGAACAATGCAGAAAACGTCAACCAGTAGAAGTTGTGTGCCTAGAGCACAACAGTTGCGCTTGAGGCGCATTTCCAGCATGTTGCCACTGTCAGGATGCGCCTGGAGTGCAAAAGCTGCACCTAGGGCGCAATTCCAAACTAGTGACACTGTCCAAACGCGCCCGGAGCGCCAACCGTGGGCCTGGGGCGCGCGACGCACAACAACATTCATTAAGATGCATAATTTTGCCTTTCTAGACATCTTTTGACTATTGGGAGTGGGGAGACTTGTGTCCAAGCATATAAACTCAAAGACGGTCGTTTCTAACACCATTGGAGCAGTTTTATCAAGAATCATTCATGAATCTTTCTTGTAATTCTTCTCTAATCTCTATCTTTTATATCCATGTCATGAGTAACTAAACCCTATTTGTTAGGGATGAGTGTAACAATATGAAACCATTACTTTTTTAATTTGATTTCTATTTATATTAATCAGTTTATTGAATTATTTTTCTCATCTATGTGCTTAATGCTTTTTATTGCTTGATCAATAATAAGATGTTCTACGATTCGTATTTTGAATCGGGAGTGGACTTTACGAATGCTTGAGATGAGAAATTCATGAATTTGTAGTCTAGGGATAAATGCAGGTCATGAAACCAATTAAATTAGTTGCAAAGACAATAGTTTAGATAGAGGATTCATGTACGGTAATGTTTAATTCTAATCTTAAATCTACTAAGGAATTAGGGGTTACTTTGGAATTAAAGGTTCTATTACTAAGACATTAGGGCAAGAGTAATAAAGAGAATTCGGTAATAATTTAGTAAAGGAATTCAGTAATTAAGATCAAATTAGACACCAAGGTTGGATTCGAAGTAAAACTCATCCTTTACATTTTTCTCATTATAAATGATCAATTTTATTACCATTGTTAATTTTAAATATTATTTCAATCAATTTGGGAACCTTTTGTTCAATTATAGTAATTAAATATAATTCAATAGTAAAACGTAATCCTTAAGTTCGACACTCGGTACTACCATTTTATTATTACTTGCAACGATTCAGTACACTTGCTAAAACGCTATTAGGTAGAAATTGTGTAAATATCAAGATTGATTTGTGCGAAACCAAGAACGATCTTGCCTTGAGCACTTAGTGGAAAATCTCACATTTGTGAGGACTGGACGTAACCCGTGTTTTTTGGTGAACCAGAATATATGTATGTGTTGTCTCTCTATCTCTATCTCTATTTATTATATGCTTTACATTCAGATTTGATATTGATAAATTGATATTGGTGTTTTTCACTAACCAAGATCGTTCTTCGTTTATAACCAAGATCACTCTTGAGTTAAACTTTCAATTTTAAACAGGAATTTTTTAAAAAAGGGCAATTATAATTCAAACCCCCTTCCTTATAATTGACATTATTACTTCAAAACCATCTAGATACATTAATTATTTATATGATATTAATTAAATTAAAAATATGAAAAAATTTCTAAATTTGCAAATTAAGTTTTTAACATGTTTTATTTCAATTTCATTGGTGTTATTTTTACATTATCGTATCATATATCATGTTATTTAAAAAAATCTCACGTCATCAATTTTTAGTTAAAAAAATAAAAAAAAAAATTGACAAAAATTGTCGACTTTTAAAATAAGAGAACCAATTTCATGAATTCGTAAAAATAGAGAAACTAAAATTATAATTAAATAATTTTTGTTCCAATGAAAATAAATTCATATATAAACTCAAAGTCTCAGGAACAAACTATCCAACCTAATAATATCGCTAAATAAATACACAAACTCGAAGTCTAATAATATTGCATTTATAAGATGAGCTAAATTTACGGATATATTTTCATTCTTATTCAATAAAATTGCGTTGTTATATTTAGAAATCACATCAAGGATGAATATAAGAGGTCTAAATTAAAATTTAAATATAAAGTCTTTTATAACATATAATAGTACTTTTGTAAAAGTATTAAATTTTTATTAAAAAAAAAAGTTAAACAATTTAGAATACAAAAATATTTATTAAATTAATATAATACATATTTTTTAATATAATACATATTTTTAGAATATAAAGTCTTTTAGATTTAAGATTGTTAAAATATAAGGCATTTTTATAAGTACAATATTTTTTTTTTTAAAAAAAAAAGTCTTTTTATCAAGTAAAAGTGTATTTATTCTTTCAGACGTACAACCATTGCTTTGTAGGCTTATCTTTTAAGTCGGTCTCTCACATACTCCTGTTAAATTAAAAGAGTAGCTCTACACTCAACACATTTGAGTTGAGTTGTCTTTTCAACTTTACTAGATTGAAATATGAATCAAGAAATAATATTGCCTCTATATAATTTGTTTAAATTATTTTATATCACTTCTCAAGGAAATAAATATGATAATTTATAAGTTCAATTTGTTAGATATTATTATTATTATAATAGGTTAGTAGTAATTGTATTTCAGACTTTATTATTCTTTAGTATATATATATATATATATATATATATATATATATGTATATTTTGTAACACTAATACAGTAAATTTTGTGCACTAAATTTTGTTCATTTGTTTATAAAACTTTAGTGAAGGGTTATTTCCTCTTCTTCTTTCTCTTATGTGTTTATGTTAGATTATCATTGTTGACATGGTATCAAAGAACGTTGATTAATTTTTGAATCTACTGTAAAGTGGTCTACAACTTTGCAGGGTTTGGGGGATCACTATGAATTTTTTTTGGACAATCAATTTGCGGCTGATACCAATTTTCTCCTTCTGTTTTTGTTTTCAATGTGATTATGCTTTTCGATTTCCAGCATATTTTTGTTTGGTTCTTGACGGTGACGGATCTTGCTAAAAATATTAAAGGGAGTTGGGGAGCGATAAGTATTAACTAAAATAGTATTGTTAAATCATAAAAGTCATATATTTTTTTAGAGCTTCACGTAATTTATACATAGTCTACAAGTTAGAAAAGTTAGATCTTCAATTCATACAATTTTTATAATTTTCAAAATTCTCACAAGTTTTTAGAGCTTCACACAATTCAATTGAATAAAATGTATCTGCTTAGCAATTTTCATCTTTGTTGAAAACTTTCTTCTTGAAAAATACATCAACTTTCTTATGTTTAAACATCGTGTCACTCCTAAAAAGTACACAATTTAATTAAAACAGTTCACAAATTAACTAAAATAATTCTCAATTAACAAATAGTATCACACCATATAATATATGAACTATTACATGTAAAAGTTATAGTTTGTTAATAGGTAGTAGTTGGGTAGCTAATTAGGGTGTTAGAGTTTGTCTGTTTGATATTAGTCAGTTTATCATTCGATATTAAATAGTGTATCTGTATATAGAGCTCGTTGTATTAATTTTATTATATTTTATCAATATAAATTATAATAAATGTATGCCTCGTTTATCTATTTGATCGTGTAATTTCTAATATGATATCAACGACTTGGTTGTGGTAAAGATAAGAATAATATTATTACAGATAATAACCATTGACCTTTGTATTCTTTTTTTTTTTTACTTTATTTATTGAGAAAAATTACTTAAGTAGAAGAGGAAAAAAATAAGAACCTAAAATAAGAGATAAACGACACTAATTGGGATAGTCTGAGGATCACAAGAAGCGACAGTGGCAGCCAGTTGTTGCGACTGAGAGCAAGAGGTCCAAGGGAAGAGAGGGAAACCAAGCAAAGAATTGACAGAAGAGAAGGAGAGAGGCAGATAGGAGAGATGTGATGTTGAGAATAGATGGAAAGAGGCGAAAAGGAGACATGTGATGTTGAGAATAGAGGGAAGGAGCGGATAAGAGAGATGTGATGTTGAGAGAAGAAAGGGAGAGAGGCAGATAGGAGAAATGTGATGTTGAGTCAGGAGAAGGAGATAAGCATATCTGATAGATATGGGTGATGTAAGTTTTTCAAAACCACAAAGGTTCATGTATATTTTAGTTACTTATCACTATTATTTTTCATAATATATCATTATTATTTATAAAAAAAAATTAAAAAATATATAGAGGATATCGTGGCCCCTGCCCGCTTCAGAGAAGATATGCCATTGATTCCTAATTGTCTCTGATATTGACAAGTTATCCCAAATTTCTTTTGTTTTCAGTGGTTTTGTTTATCGTATTTTTTGTCAATGTTTATCATGGTTAGTGCTAAGGATAATTATCTTCAAGTTGTTAGTGTCCATCTTAATTGATATAATTGAGCAATCCGTAAGTGTGCACATAATAAAATATGATATTGCTAAAGAGATTTAGGATCATTTGAAACATTTGAAACATGTGTATGTTTAGTCTAACTTTGCAAAAATGATATCAGTTGGAAAGTGATATTAAGGCCCCTAAGCAAAACAATATGACCATTCAAGAATTATATTCGGTAATGACTAATTTGTGGGATCTATTGGCTCTTATAGAATTAGTTGATTTGAAAGTTGTCAATGCCTTCAATGATCAAAGAGATGAACAACTTGTGGTTTGGTTTCTAATGGCTCTTTGTGATGATTTTGAGGGTCTTCGTGGGGGTATTTTGCATTGTACTCCTCTCCCTAGTGTTAAATTTGTAGTCGTTGAATTGTTGGCAAAAAAATTCAAACTCAAGACCTACTCTACTGTGTCAGATAATAGAATTCTCTATACTCCTCCATTTGTTTTTGTTTCTCCTGTTTAAAAAGAAAAACCTCAAGGCAGGGTTGGGCTTCATAATAATGAATGTGCTTTTTACAAAGCAAAAAGTCATTGGAAAACACAATGTTCAAAATTAGGAAGAGCAAATAAAAAGAACTTTAGGGGTCCATTATCCAATATTGTTGATTTTGGAGCATCGCACCATATGTCATATGATGATAAATATTTTGTGTTTGTGAATCTTGTCTCATTTGTGCCAGTGATGACTTCCAATGGCACTCTTATGGAATTATCAAACATTGGTTTTGTCTCCACACCTAACTTTTTTTTTTCTTTTTCTTCTGATGTTTATTATATTCTTAATCTCACTTTGAATCTTGCTTCTGTTAGTCAATTGTGTGATTTTGGTTATTCAGTTTCTTCCACTTCTTGTTGTGTGTAGAATCAACACTCCAAGAGGTTTATTGGGAAATGCCATAGACATGGAGACTTTATATTTTGGATGACCTTCGAGTCTCAAATATTGTAGCTTGAACATCCACTGTTAACTTATCATTTAGTTTTCATTTGAATTCTTCGTCTTCTAATTTTTATTTATGTCATTCTCTCCTCGGACATATTTTTTCTTCTAAATTAAAATATTTGGCTTCTAATAGAGCTTTAGGAAAGCTACAAACTAGTGATATTTTATATTGTTAAGGTTGTAAGCTTGTTAAATTTTCAACTTCACTATTTAGTAAAAGTGTTTTCGTTTCAAATGCACCTTTTGATTTAGTTCACTTTGATGTTTAGGTCCATCACCGATTCTCACCAAAGGTGGATCTAGATATTATGCTTCGTTTATTAATGATTGCACTCGTTATTGTTGGGTTTATCTTATGAAAAACCAGTCTTATTTTTTTTATATTTATCATATGTTGTGTTATGGTAACGATTCAACATAAAGCTCTTATAAAGTGTTATTCATTGTGATTTAGGTGGTGAATATACCTCTAATTAATTCACTGAATTACATGTTTATAATGACACCCTTCACCAGACATCTTATAGTGATACTCCTCAACATAATGAAGTTGCTGAAAGGAAACACTATCATATTATTAAGACCGTTTATTCCTTTCTGTTGTCTGTTTTGGTCCCCAATGAATTTTGGGTGAAAGGAAACACTATCACATTATTACTCTTCTTTGAAAGTCTTTGGTTCTACTTGTTTTGTTCTTTGTCCATAAGTAGAACACAGGAAGTTGACTTCTCGTTCTATCATGTGTAGTTTTCTTGGTTATGGGAGTGATCAATAGGGTTATCGTTGTTATGATCCTCATGAAATAAAGCTTTATATTTCTTATCATGTTATTTGTGTTGAGCACATTCCATTTTACTGTGTTTCCTCTAATTCTTATATTACTAATAGTTCAGAACTAACCTATATTGATTTGTGTGTTCCTAGTGATAATTCTTCTAGTGATTGTAATATTGAGAATTGTAGGAAAGACACTACTACTCCACATGATGATGTCAATCTTCTCCTTCCGATTGTTCATCTATCTCATGTGATTGTTGATAGTTTGTCTCCTTCTTCGCCTCTTTGTTTCCCCTTTCGTGGTTGTAAGTCTACTCGGTTACCTAATTTTGTCTATTACACTTACTCAACTTCATTTGTTTCTTTTTTAACCTCTATTCGCAGTTTTTCTATGCCATCTTCCTATAAAGAGGTTATTTTTTATCCTTTTATGCAGCAGGCTAAGGCAAAAGAACTCTCTGCATTGTAGAAAACATATACTTCAGAATTAGTACATCTTTCTCTTGTGAAACGTGCTATTGGGTCATGTTGGATATATAATTTCAAAACTAAGTTTAATGGGTTGGTTGAGCACAAAAAATTATATCTTGTTGCTAAGAGATTCTCTCAACAATGTGGTATGGATTATAAAGAAAGTTTTGTTCTTGTAGCTAAGATGGCCACTATCCGTACTCTTATTGAAGTTGGATCTATTCACTAGTGGCATATTTCTCAAATGGATGTGAAAAATATTTTTCTAAATGGTGAGTTTCATGAAGAAATCTATATGGTCCCTCCATAAGGTGTTTCTCATAATCAAAAGAAGTGTGTAAGTTAAAAAAAAAAAAAAAAAGACACTACTACTCCACATGATGACGTCAATCTTCTCCTTCTGATTGTTCAGCTACCTCATGTGATTGTTGATAGTTTGTCTCCTTCTTCGCCTCCTTGTTTCCCCTCTCGTGGTTGTAAGTCTACTCAGTTACCTAATTTTGTCTATTACACTTACTCAACTTCATTTGTTTCTTTTTTAACCTCTATTCATAGTTTTTCTATGCCATCTTCCTATAAAGAGATTATTTTTTATCCTTTTTTGCAGCAGGCTATGGCAAAAGAACTCTCTGCGTTGTAGAAAACATATACTTCAGAATTAGTACATCTTCCTCTTGTAAAACGTGCTATTGGGTCATGTTGGATATATAAGTTCAAAACTAAGTTTAATGAGTTGGTTGAGCACAAAAAATAATATCTTGTTGCTAAGAGATTCTCTCAACAATGTGGTATGGATTATAAAGAAAGTTTTGTTCTTGTAGCTAAGATGGCCACTATCCGTACTCTTATTGAAGTTGGATCTATTCACTAGTGGTATATTTCTCAAATGGATGTGAAAAATATTTTTCTAAATGGTGAGTTTCATGAAGAAATCTATATGGTCCCTCCATAAGGTGTTTCTCATAATCAAAAGAAGTGTAAGTTAAAAAAAAAAAAAGAAAGAAAAAAGACTTTCTATGGGATTAAATAGACTCCTCAAGCTTGATTTGAGACATTGTTTATTATGATCGCGACTGTTGGTTTCCCCTCTAGTGAGTATAATTCTGCATTATTTATCAGGCCTACTACTTATGGTCGCATTATATTTTCCTTGTATGTTAATGATATGATTATTACAGGTGATGATATTAGTGGAATCAATAAATTGAAATTATAGTTAGCCAAACAATTTGAGATGAAAGACTTAAACATTCTTCGCAATTTCTTGGTGATTGAAGTTTCCTTTTCTCCTAGAGGCTACCTTCTCTCTCAATCAAAGTACATTGTCAACATTATTGAACAAACCCGTCTTTCTAATACTAGAGCAACATATACTCCTTTTGAGTTGAATGTGAAATATACTTTATCTGATGGTGTTCTTTTACAATATCCCCCTTTGTATTGTGCTTTTGTTGGTAATCTAGTGTATCGGACGATAACCATACGTAATATTGTTTATGTTGTTCATGTTGGATGTGTTTGATTTATTGAAAAATGAGGGACATGACAAAATAAATCTTGTTCTATCATGTTTGATGTAAAACCTGGTTGTGGGACTGAGCAAACTAGCGGACAACAAACTGGACGAAATTTGTAATTCTTGTCTTTTACTCAACCATGGGACAATTGTTTGTCCTCTAGACAAACTATCTAAGATACAAAAGCAACCTTTTATTTTTTATTGGAAAAACATGTTTTTCTCATTCATCTTTTCTATCTCTCTTTGATCACTTTTCTCTCCCCTTTTCTCTTTCTCCCTCTTATTTCTTTATCTCTTCATTCACCCATACTTTCTCACCGACGTCTCTCTTTCTCTTCCCCTCCCTCCCTATCTTTCTCTCCCTTTTTTACTATCTATATATCTATCTTTATCCTCTCTTTCTCCCCCTCTATTTATATTTATCGCCATAAACGTTTATACATATTATAAAGGATATTGTAGTAAATTTCATGTTATTTGATGTTTGTTTTTCATTGGCCATCAAAAGTCGTACAATACAAAAAGTTTGTCATGTAATGTTCTATTTTGTATTGTCTTATTGTGTCCAATACTTACTCTATTAGAGATCAAATGCAACCGTTGTTAGTTAGTTTGTTGTCTCCCCCACTACAATTCATTAGGCAATTGTTTTTCGTTATCTTCGGAGAACTCAATTTCAAAGCCTTCTCATTTCGTCGTCGTCTTTGTTGGAGTTACATGCTTATTTCGATGATGATTGGGCTAGTGACCCCATAGATTGCAAGTCCACCACAAGATTTTGTATCTTTCTTGGAGATTATATTATTTCTCAAAATAGTAAGAAATCAGACATTGTCTCTTGCTTTTCAACAAAGTTGAATATCGTGTTATGTCGTCCATTACTACTTAAGTAATTTGGTTGCACTAGCTTTTGTATGATATGAGTATCTCTTTTTCTAAGCCAACTCCAATGCACTACGATAACAAAAGTGTTATTCAAATTGCTCATAACTCGGTCTTTCATGAATTCACTGAGCACATTGAGATTGATTGTCATTTTACTTGTCATCATTTTCAGCATAAAATCATTACTCTACCATATGTCTCATCTCTCCTTATAGATGGTTAATTTGTTCGTAAAGATGCATTCAATTAAACATTTTTATTTTTTGGTTGATAAACTATCGATACTTCATATTAATGCATTGTGAGGTTTAGAAAGATGTTATATAATACTACTATTATATGCTAATAGTAAGGATATTTTAGACATTTATATTTTCTATTATATATATCTATTGTAACACTAATACATTAAGTTTTGTTCATTTGTTTATAAAAGTTCAGCCAAATGTTCTTTCCTCTTCTCCTTTTCTCTTTTTTCTCTTCTATGTTTATGTTAGATTAAGATTGTTGCCACAATTGACATATAAGTAAAGATTAGTGAGTGATTATTTCAACTAAAACACTAATTTAAACACTTTTTAATCAATTTAACTTTAATATAAGTTTATCATCTATTTGATTCTATCCTTAAGTGATCTGAATATTGGATAGGCTAAATTACATATGTGGTCCCTTAACTTAATTTCAGGTAACGTTTTAGTCCTTTATCTTTTTTTATTCCCGAGTTGGTCCTTTATTTTAAGTGACAATTTAATATTTTATATTTTAAAGTTTCAACAATGTTGTCTTTATTTTTACAAAAATTCAAAAAAATCATCAAAATTTTCAAACAAAACCCATAAAATTCATTATTATCTTCAATAAAATACAAATTTAGTCAAATTCATATCTTAAATCTTGAAATAAACTCATATTTTCATTCTTTATGTGATGTTGTTGGAGATGAAAATATGAGTGTATTTTAATATTTGAGTTATAGATTTGATAAAATTTGGATTATATTGAAGATAATTATTAATTTTATGGGTTTTGGTTGAAAATTTTGATGAATTTTTAGAATTTTTGTACAAAAAAGGATAATATTGTTGAAATTTTAAAACATAAAATATCAAATTGTCACTTAAAATTAAAATAAATGACCAACTCGAAATGAAAAAAAAAGATAAATAACTAAAAAGTTACCTGAAATTAAGTTTAAGGACCACGAATGTAATTTAACTTATTGGATATTTCTAATGTTTAAAAGAGAAAAAAAAATCTACTGTTTTCTTTTTTCCTTGAAAAGATGAAAAAATAAATAAAAAAGCTTGGAACACCGTGATCATGTCTGAGTTTGCATGCGGGTTATATTTATTATTACCACTTTTTATTTATTAATTATGGTAACGGTAACACGCGCAGAGAATGAACGTTAGCATCATTCCATGTTGCCATGCTTGCACCCAAAATTAATAATGAGTTAGATTTTTTTTTATAACAAAAAAAAACAAAATGAAAGGGAATATTATTTTTTTTTATACTTAAAAACAATATTTATCTATTCATATTAATAAAAATACAAATTTGCTAAAAATGACAATGATGAATTTACGAACAAATTCAAAATACCTAAGTTAATGGTATAAAACCATAAAATTATTACAAATTTGATAAAATTAAAGTGATCGAAACTTCATGTATCTGGATCTGCAACATTGACGGCATTGAAGTCATTAATTTAATTTGTTTGATCTGAATTGAAGTTAATTTGTCTATTTGAGTAAAATGAATATCATATCAAGACAAAAATATAAAACGTCACACTTAATTGACAATATAATAGCAAAACAAAAAGAAAAATAGATTTGTGTAAAAATCATCTATTTATGTATAAGGACGGAAGAAAAACGGCGTAGAGGATTATTTCGAAAAAAATAATGGTCCCAAATCAGGTTCAATGACCAAAATGACGAAGAAAGAGAGGAGAAACAAATGTGTGGCGTCTAAGTTTTTAGTGGGAATGAGCACTTCATGAAATGAAATTTTATTGATATACTTAACACATACTAAGCAAATGTACAACTCAAATGGTAGCTGCAAATACAATTTATATGTTAAGGTACGAGTTTGAATTCAATATTCTCCCCTTTTCCTTTATAGCTGCAAACCACCAAAACTTGTGAACAGAGTTGTATCCTGGTGTCTAACACGTGTTGGTATTTGATAAAAACAAGACACTGACTTATAGATTACATTCAATTAATTTATTTTTTAATATTATTACTGGTGTCAACATCATTAACAGATCTACAAATGTCAAAAATACAAAGTGAACTTTCAACATTTTATACACAATAGTTAAAAAAAAGCTATTGCTACAACCCAAAAAAAAAGCAGAACCTACAAGCAAGAGAAAAGTCCTAGTAGTACTAACACATAAGTTTCCAAAAGGAACAAAGAAAATGAAAAATAAAGTGAATATGTCACTATTAATACACTTACGGATTAAAACAAGAAAAAATTAATACCTATTCTGTGCTAGCACAAGTTCTCTCAATAACCTTTGAATCTGTTCTATGTGAATTCCTAGATGGAGAACTTGATCCTTTGGATGAACTATGTCCTGCAAAGAGACTAAGCTTACTAATATTTTTGGAAAAAGAACTCATAAATTTACGTGAGCCGGACTTCGCCATATCCCTCTTCATGCAAACATGCTCCCTCTCTAGATCATTTAATCTCATTCTAAGTCGAGCCAACTCGAGTTTTAGTTCGCGGTTTTCGCGCCTCAATGATGCGTAGTTGTCGCGCGGAGACATTGCTGCACTTAGTGCACCGCTACTTATGCGCCATGATTGGTGGATTGGCTTTTGGTCATCATCAACATTGGTGGAGGACAAATTATTTCTTAGCTTTAGTTGTTCAAAATAAAGAACTTGCACTATTGATTGTAGAGGAAGGCGCTCGTTTTGCGCGGCGTGCGCTCCAGCTTCTTGAGAAAGCTTTTGAAAATCAATTAACTTACATAGTTTCTTCTTGTCCAAATCTGACAAACTTTGATGAGCCTGAAATTGCATTTTCAGAAATAATCAGCTATAAGAATCAACTTCAAATTGCATATAGAAGATATTTTTACACTAACAGTACATGTTAATTATAGTCGTTTGAATAAAAAAAAAATATTAGTTAAGATTGCTAACTCTACTTTATTTTCGAAAGTGCACTCTTAATTTAGGGAAACCAAATCCTTACAAAATAGATTTAATTCAAGAAATTTGTATTAATGAAATGCATATCTTGTATAATCAATTTTCTGTTTTATACACAAAAAAGAGTCACAAGGCATGTATCTTGAAACTTGTTAGTGAAAATAACAAAATCTTGAAGCAAAGATGACAGACATACTTTTAAGTAAATATCGATAGCTCGATATAAGCCGTCATGAACGGTTCGCGCATGTTCCGGCAATGTTTCTGCAATGACCAAAAACTTAGAAAGCTTCAAGTTCACATCAGGGGCGATTTCAGCAAGGTAATTGTCCACTAATTTCGACACCTTTACTAACGAAGTTTGTGAGGGCGAACGAGGACTATCGGATTCGAAAAGAGAACCATCTTCAAGATCATCATCGCTATCATCCTGCTGACAGAAATTTACTAAAAGTCTATGAACTGTGTCAACATCAAATAAGGTATCACCTCCATGCTTGAAAGATGGAATCAAAATATCATCCAGTGTGGACTGATCCAACTGTGATCCAATCCTTCTTTCCAAATCAAGTCTAGAAGCAATTGTGCAATCGAGCATGACCGCACTTCGCAGCAGCCCAAAAAGGAAATTGATCGGTATAGCGAGCTTCTCAACAGGCAAAAGGCTGACAATAGTCTCAACCACGAGCTTTTTGTGCAAAGTTGAATTTGAATCAACTTTATTTTGGCTAGATTGATTCCACAAGCTTGATTTTTTTGTCAACTCTTTCTCTGCATAATTCACAAGGGAAGCACCAATACTTTCTGGCCGAACACCACGACATTTCATCGCTGTTATGACTCGTTGATAAATGTCAATTCTTAGACCAGACAGATCTTCTATCCACCAATCACCATCACATTTGGCCTGCCTGCTCATATGCAACCTACCTGAGCTGCTATACTCTAATCTTGAAAAACTCGAAGCTATTTGCTCAGCACAAGCTTTCGAAGCTATTGCATCGATGCAACGAGTAACTATTCTCATCTCATCCGCTAGAGGAATCAGGCTTTCGCATTGTTGCAAGACTTCAACACACATTTCAAGATTTTTGCAGACAATGCAATCAAGATATTCCTCGGCCCGCGAACTTAAATTGTCTTTTGAGAAATCTTCAGTCATTTCGAGGTAATCGGAAACACAACATAGCTGTGCAACATTTGTGGACGTAATTTCAAAGTTTATGCCATAACAGAATTTGGCAGCCAACTCAAAACATTCAGCACCTCCCGGTAGATTAAGAAGCTCAACTCTTGAGATATCAGAATCTCTGTGTTCTGCAACTAACCTCCGGATTCGTCCACTTCGAGAAACGAGAGGAAACTACATACCGAAATGAGTACAATTAGTACAATCATAGAATGAAATGCTGCATACATGTCATTATCAACAACCATGAAAAAAAGACTCAAATTAACTTAAGAGAGTACTTACCTTGTGTAATGAAAATGTTACTCCATTCACTTCAATAGTTATGTCACTCGGTACATCGCGAAAAATCCTGCAAAATGGTAACGAGTAAGTGTCTCTTTAAATTGGTTTATTTGAACTTATCTATTAGCATAAGCACTTGTGAGATTGTTTGAAAGAGCTTATGAAAAAAATTTATAAATGTCCATAAGTTGTTTTCAGCTTATTTTTGTAAATCCTCTAGAATAGCTTATGGAAACAACTTATAATTTATGAAAACAGTTTGACTATATTTTATCTTCTGTTATAGAATTATAGAAATAGCATATTCATAAGCTCTTATATGATAAATGTTTATGCTATGAACTTTTAATTAAGTTGTTTATCCAAGCATGGCCTAGATCATCCAAAAGACCAATTTATGACTTCAAAAGAACAATACTGTTAACATGCCTCTTACACAGGAAAACAAAATACAGGAAAAATCATAAATTCAACTTATATAACAAGACAAATAAGAATAGCATTTGCTATGACAAATTCAGAATCACAAATAGGAGAATGAAACAGTTCAAACAATAATTCACAAAAATCAGAAGGTAGAAGAATTAATTGATAACATAGAAGATCCACAATTGAGATACATTATAACATCATCTCATAAGTCATAACAACATTAGTTAAAAACAGATCTTCGATCATTCCATTCCAGCAACAAGTTCAGAAAAGAATCAAAGAAAAAGCTAGTAACACAACAATATTCAACAAAACCAAAATTAACTAGCAAAAATATAAAAATGCATGAAAAACCACAGATTTACTGCATAATAGATCACAATTCACAAAGAAAAGATTGAACAAACTACTTGTTCCGACTAAAATCGACCAACGGCCACACACTAGCCATTGGTGAATTTTATCCGGAACACTACTCAAAACACACATGATAGTAACTAAAATGCCAAAGAAAAAAACAAAAAAAAAAACAAGTATACACAACACAAACAAAAACATACTCTTGAATTCAAGTAACAATTTTTCTATGAATCAAAAAAAAAAAAAACTAAAACAACCCTTTAACATAAAACTGAAAGTAAGAAAAGCATGAAACAAACCATTCATTGTATCTTTGTCTGCCATTCTTTGCCAAAGACAACTGCTGTTGTTGCTGATGTTTGTCAGTAGTACGGTCCATATTAGATAGTGAGAGAAAAAAACACAGAAAGTTTATGTTAAGAAACAGAAGAAGAGAATGTAAAGATAATAAAAGTGTAGTAATAGTGAGTTTAAGGTAATGGTAGTGAAGTGAAGAAAGAGAGAGTGATTTAGTTGAAGATGTTGGTGTTGTGGTAGTTCTTTGGCCATTTTCTTTGAACAGTTGGTGATCAAATGCATAGATTGCAATTGTCCAAAGTAAATGGGCCTCTTTTGTGGGACATACCTTGCTTTCTTCATACTTCTTTTATACGTTATATATAATATATAATATTTTTTCCAATTATTTTGTTCAAAAAATAACAATCATTTTGTGGAAAAATCTTAAGGGTATGCTTTATTGAAATTCAGATCCGCCAAGATAATATAGATACCAACTTTATGTTAATCAGGTAAAAATATGGTTAATTTGATTGAGGAAATGTTTAATTTAAATCATGTTAAAAAATGTGGTGAAATATTCAATTATATAAATAATTATGATTTTTTTGTCAAAAGAAATGATTAATTATGATTTTCAAAGTGATATAAATTAAAAATATTGAACTAATTGAACTAATCATATTTTTGTATGTAATTAATCATCTATTATATGTGTATGAAAAACGTAGGTGTTCATAAAATAATTTTGATAAGATAACGATCATCATCTTCATCTTATACACTTTTATACTAAATTAGATTATATATTGTAGTCGACCCTAAATTATTAATAGATACAATACAATTGACAGTGTTGTAAAAATAGACTGTGTACGTTTTAAGTTTCTTTTATATACACGACTAGTGATCGAACATGTAATAATGTTATAGTGTATAGTGTCTACTCTTGGTGTGTACACTATGGAGTAATGGTTTTGAATTTCAAAATGACTATAAGTTATTACTTCATGATGAATCAATTAGTCTTCGGTTTCATTGTCTTTTATTACATTTAATTTTTTCTAAAGTAAAATTAATTCAGTTATAAAAAAACGTAATTTAATCTATTTAATCGGATATACTATGACTTGGAAAATTAATCATTGCTTTGAAGTAAATAAGTTTCTTGCAAATATATTTTTGAGTTGCTCTCTCTTGATGATTTTTCAGCTCTAGTTTTATTAAAAGTTGTAGATAGTTGCCTAAAAGAACGAAAGTTGTAGACAATAAAATATAAACTAATATTAAAGTTTTAAATTGTGAATGTAATCATAGTTGTAGCCGTGATAAAGATTTTAAATTTTCAACAACTTCGTGATCAATTGAACGATTTAGATTTTAAGTAGATTTTAGTTTATTTTAAATTAAATTATTAATTTTAAGATCTAGATCGTCTAATTTTGATGGAATGAAAATGTGATCATTGACTAAATAAATGTATATAATTAGTAACTAGGATGAACTAAAATTGATAAGATTATTTATGCAATCCATTACTCATTGTTAATAAA
>JBBPBT010001178.1:123785-138215 GCA_037974875.1 Cicer bijugum | reverse complement strand
GTTTAAGTATAATATAGTATCTATCTGAATGAGGATATAAATGGGTTAGTTTGACCCTCTTTTTAAAAAAATAATAATAATATTTTGATACTTTAAATTTGTAAAATATAAAATTTAAATTCTCGACCTACCAATTATATAACAAATAATACCAAAAAAAAAATAAAAAAGACGAGAACACTTGTAGTAGATTTTTCGAGGTTCTAAAGTTTTTAGTTTTAATGTATATTTTTTTTCTTCTTATTTAGTGATTTTAGATTTTTTTGTTTTGTTTTGAAAGTGATTCACCGAGTTAAGAAATTCAGGCAGATAATTTATTTTGACAATAAAGAGAGAAAAAATAATTTAATAAATATGATTTATTTTTTAAAAGAAAAAATCGGTATAAATTTTTTATTTATTTATAAAATAGGTCAATCAGAGATCAAGAGGATAATCATGACCCAACCTTATTTTTTAAACTAGAATAAGTGGATCGGGTCAAATAGACTCGATTATTTTTAAAATGTTTTTTATAGACCAATCATAAACTAAATTAAAGGTCTACTATTCTGGTCCGATTAACACAATCTATTTTGATAACTTTAATCATAATGCATGAAAATACAACAAACATAAATTAAGCAATTTTCACCAAAAACTTATACCAATTTGAGTTATAATTTGGTCCAAAAATAAAGAAAAAATACGACCTAACCGACATTTGATTTATAATTTGGTCAATAAAAATTGATCTATTTGGTCCATATTATAAACCAAATATATCATATTTTGTTGATTAAATTATAATTCAAATCTCTTTTATAAAAAGGATTATAGGGAACAAATTTAAAAGAAAAAATAACAAAAGCAACTCAACCATAACTAATTCAAAGTGCGTAGGTTGTGAGTTTCCTCTAGAGATATAAAAATCAAATTGATTTGATATTCTTTTATGGGTTCAAGTCCAAATTGAACCAAAACCAATAAAATTGATTTGATATATTTTTTATGGATTTGAGTCCAAATTGAACCAAATCAATAAATTTGACATTTATGTGAGTATAATTTCAAGTAATTTAAAATAGATTGACCAATACTCAAACAAAACTATTATCTTTTATCCATATTTATATTGTTATCTTAAAAAATATGTTGCGTTTAAATATATTATAATAATTATATATTATTTTTGTCCTTGTAGTTAATAAACTTGTTTAATTTTAAAAGCTAATTTTAATTATTAAAAATATCAACTCAAATTTGACTACTTCGCTCTGATAAGCATTAGAGTTTTGACTATAAATATATTTTTTATAAATTTACAACTTAAATTTTTTACATAACTATAATATTTTTTTATCTATCCATTAAAAATTTAAAAATTTGCACACCTCAATGTTTATATTGAGATTCTGCCACTGAAACACTCTATGATCCTTGTGCACTTATATTATTCAAAGCAAATACCTAAACTACATTTTGTAATGAAGAACTAGAATCAATATATATAACATTCATCTCCTCTTTCTTTACATATCATAGGCAATGACTTATTCCAAGATGTTTCAATTGACTCCTACAATTTTTACCTTGATTGAAATTGATGCATATTTCACTTTCATTGTCTACTCCGATAATTATAGTTTAAAAATACTATCATACTTCAAAATAAAGAGTATAGTTCACTTTGGCATAAATAGCTCTATGATTTTTGCATGTCGAAAACAACGTTGAAAGGTCATGGTGCAACTTCAATTTGACTTTCTAAGTACGTTCTTCAGCCGTTGACATGGTCTCGCCACACATACATTGCAACAATGTCAATAATGCATGTGTGTTATCTGTTGGAAAACTATGACTTCTTTTGATTAACAACGAGAGAATTAAGATCAAATCCAACTAGTTCGACATAATTCCCATATTAATCATGCAACATTCATACAACTCATATACAACAGAAATTTAAAATCACATACAAAATTATCAAGAAGCATACAAGAATAAGCAGGTAAACAATGCTGAAAATTAAAGAGAAGGGATAAGAAAGATTGCACCGCGATATATCCTGGTTCAGTCGTTAATCTAACGACCTACATCCAGTCCCGAAATCACAATGTGATTTCAGCCTTTTACTATAGAATGAATTTGAGTACTTTTACAGATTTTCCAGTCTTCTACACGACCTATCAATCTAACTCCCTTCACTCCTATCTTGTCACCACTTGATCCTTGTAGTTTATCCCCAAACTCACACAAGATCAAAGTAAAACTTCCTCTTGATGATACCACACCAACAAGGATAGCCACCAGTTTCCAAACTGGATTTTGTACAACATCAATTACAAAGAATTGTCTTTTACATGAACAAAGAAAAGAAGTATCAAGAATTGTATTCAATCACTCTAGCATCACACAAAAGAATTGATTTGCCAATGAATATTTTTGTGTGTTAAGAAACTTTTCTTTCAAAGTGTTTTCAGAGGTATGCAAAAATTGAGAGCAAAATATTCTGAAAGTTGTGAAAAGTTTTGTGCAAGAGTTATGTTTAAAATGATTTGAAACATCTTATATATATTCAAGGAAAACACCAGGACAGTCGATTGCCCAATCGAGTTTATAAAGGCATAGTCGATTGCTGCATCGAGTGTCGCATGTCATGTGTTTCTGGAAACTTGAATTATATAAGCTTCACTTGATTGGACAATCGATTTGTTCAATTTCTGAATCAGACCTGATGCTATGATTTCCTTTCAATCGAGTGAGCAATCGAGTTGGCCAAAACTGGGTGCTCACTATAACTTGAAAAATAGCATCACTCGATTGGTCAATCGAGTGTCGTGATCAAAGTGATTCAGACCTGATGCTATAATTTCCTTTCAATCGAGTGAGCAATCGAGTTGTCCAAAATTGGGTGCTCACTGTAACTTGAAAAATAGCATCAATCGATATGTCAAATGAGTATCGTGGTCAAAGTGACTCAGATACTGCAAACAATCAAGTTGCCAGTCGAGTGGACAATCGAGTGGTCAATCGAGTGGGCACAAACTGAGTGCTCTATGTAACTCAAACTTCAGCATCAAACGAATTGTCAATCCATTGTGCAATCAAGTTGACAATCGAGTGGGCCTGTTACAGACCTCAGTTATTTTTAACAGTTTATGTGCCATTCGATTGATGAACCATTCAATCGATTGTCTAGTCGAATGTTTCAGAGTTGAGTTTCATAAAACATGAATGAATGATAAAAGTTCATTGGCAGGGACTTAAGTGCGAAACCCTAGTGATTAGTTTACTCAACTTGATACTTTGACACCTAATACCACTATACAATTTTGCATCTTCCTCAAGTGCATCTTCCAACTTTGGTTGAATCCATGAGTTGCAAGCTATTGTTCCATGTGTGTGGTGTCTTCATGTTTGCCTGAAATGTTTCTCAATTCAAAACATTAGATAAAGCAAATATTTCATGTGTATTGTATGTTTGGGACTTAAATCAAAAACTTGGTCAGGGAAGCTCATGACCTACAAACTCCCCCTTTTTGATTTAATGACAAACATACAGTTAACTTTGAGATTATTTTAAAATCTCCCCCTGAATTTTGGAATGTATGATACAAAACATTTTCAGCACATAAACAGGGTGCATCACGGAGTATAATATGTATCAGAACAGATGCATATACAATATCAGAGCTTAGTATGTATCAGATCACAATTGTAATATGTATCAATCAGAGCATATTGTATTAATCAGAGCATATACAATATCAGCATATCAGCAATGTCAATATCAGCATATACATACAATATCAGAGCATGTATGATACAAATCAAAGCATACTAGCATATCAGATGCAAATAATCAGATGCAAAGCATATAATCTCAAATTAATCTCCCTCTTTTGTCATTAATACAAAAAGACATAAGACATAAATACAAGAGGAAATTAATAAACAACAGTTGTAAGAACAAGACAACAAACAGCAACTACTCTAAACCTAAACAAACAAAGACACTAGCGCTGATCCTCATTATCACCAGTAGGAGGAGGAGAGACCGCTGTATTAGCCTCAGCAGGTGTCTTCTCCCCATTAGAATCAGAACCATCTACGTTGTCCGGGGTTGGTTCTGCAGTTGATTGCCTTCCAATCTCTGCAATGTCTTCAAAAGACATTTTAAGCCCTAAGTGCTCTTGAATGGCAGAAACATCCTTCTGAACAGATTCCAAAGAAGCTTGAAGCTTGAGAAGAGAGGCTTCCACGCGCTCACTGTGATTAGCTTGAAACTTCAAGACCTCCATCAGCTTTGCCATGATCTCAGATGATCCTTCAGCTGGTGCAGGTGCTTGGGCACTAGGTTGGGCTTGATCAACACTGGGTTGTGCATGATCAGCAGTGGATGGAGTCCTTGTCCAAACATTGTTGATGCGTCAAATTTGCATTTGGTTCACTATTGCTTCACCAAATGTATGAGTGGTTGTGAGTGATTCTTCATCGGCTAGAGACACCTTGAAATGCCTCAGAATCCTCATTACCAGTTGGGGGTAGGGCAGGATGTGCTTCCCTTGTGTTGATTCCCACATGTTCAGCAGCACAATCCATGTCCAGCTCATTCTGAGCTCTTTGTACAGCCCACATAGCAGGACAACGTCCAGCCGCTGTACAACAGCATGATTTCCAGCTCTAGGTACTAACATCCTTGTTAGCACGTACATGAGCAACCTGTGCTCAACCTTCATTTGTCCTGCTTGAATAATCCCTTTCTCAACAAAACCTTCGATCATCAGTTCTTGTAAAGCAGCATGCTTATCGATAGAGTTTTCCCAACCTTCGTCTTCTGGAGCGTCTTGTGCTCGTCCATAATGGTATATCCACAGAAGGGTAAACCAGTCAGCTTGGAAAACTCTTCAAAAGTAATAGCAATCCTTTTGTTTTTCACTTCTGCTGCAAAACCAGTCTTGGTCAGGATGAAGGTAGAATAGAAGGCTCTCACTAGCCTTGGATAGACATCCAACGAACAGGAAAGAAGGTTTTCCAAACCATGAAATCTCAAATGGTTTTGAAATGAAAAACCATTTTTATCAAAGTAAGGAAAATCCAGTGTTCTTGCATCTTGGATTTTTCTTTTAACAAATGAATCTGGAACAGCCTTGCCTTCAGCAGGTTTCTCTTTTGAAGGCTTAACCTTCTTAGGTGGAGATGAAGGCTTTTTCTTCTTCTTAGTTAACTCCTTCATAGCATCACCCAACAGTTTTTCAGATGGAGGAACCTTCCTCTTTTTGTTGATTTCTGGAGTAGTGGCAACAACTTTGCCCTTATCCTTAGCCAAAACCTTGTGTGTAGGTATTGATACTCTCTTGGCCGGAGGTGAAGGAGGTGGAGGAGGTGAGGGTGAAGGGGTTCTTCCACTAGAAGTAGAAGAGAAAGAAGATGAGCTGGTTTGTGGAATGACTTTAGAGGAGGGTCCAGCAGAGGTAATGGCTGGTTTTCTACCAGTTTGTTTAACACGAGCCATTGTAGAAAGTAGATTGGAGATTGATTGGATGAAGAAAAGATTGCAGTTGGATGAAGGAGATGATAGTAGAGTGAGAAATTGGATTGGGAAATCGAATTAGTGTTTTCCAAGTTTATATAGCACTGTAGAAATCCGATTGCCCAATAGAATGATTACACTTCTGGGTTAAAAAAGTAACCGTTACACTCATCCAACGGCTATAATTTTCTCAACGGATATATACCAATCGATTGTCCAATCGATGCTCGGGTTTTGATTTACAAAGATTCTCAGACTTATGAGTTATTTAATCCAAACAGTCGCTTGTCCAATCACATTTTTAACCATTTTCCAATGCATCATACGATTGCCCATTCGAATGACGTAACACAATCTTCAAAAATCTGGTTTCTGAGATATGAACACTCGATTTGCCATCCGATTGTCGTGATGAAAACTTCAACAGTCAGGCTTCTGAGATATCAGCACTCGAATGTCCATCCGATTGAAGCAAAAAGTTGACATAACAGACATAAACAAAATAAAAACTAAGACCCAACTATTCGACGTTGCAATCGAATATCGTGTTTCCAATTTGACAAAATGAAGCACTGTTCATCAAACAGTCGATTTTGCAATCGAGTTTTGAGTGAAAAATACTTATTTGGCCACAGGACACTCGATTATGCAGTCGAATTGGGTATAAGGATCAGATTTCATTGGGATCAATGATGCCTAGTTTCATTCTTATAAAGAAGAAACTGTCCTTAGGCAAGGCCTTGGTGAAAATGTCAGCCAACTGCTCAGTTGTATTGACATATTCCAACTTAATCTTGCCCTGTTGATATTGATCTCGAATGAAGTGATGTCTTATTTCTATGTGCTTGGTCCTAGAATGCATGACAGGGTTCTTAGTGATATTAATAGCACTAGTATTATCACACATAATAGGCACAGTTCCTAGGTCCACACCAAAATCAGAGAGGTGTTGCTGCATCCAAAGAATTTGAGCACAACAACTACCAGCAACAACATACTCAACTTCAGCAGTTGAGAGTGCTACACTGTTTTGTTTCTTACTATGCCAAGAAACAAGAGAGTTCCCTAAAAGTTGGCAAGTACTAGAGGTACTTTTCCTCTCCAATTTGCATCCAACAAAGTTAGAATCAAAATAACCAACTAGAGTGCAAGTAGATCCCTTAGGATAGCATAAACCAAGATCTTTGGTTCCTATGAGATATCTGAAGATTCTCTTAACAGCACTGAGGTGTGATTCCTTAGGATTGGCCTGGTATCTAGCACACATACACACACTAAACATGATGTTTGGTCTACTAGCTGTTAGGTAAAGTAAGGACCCTATCAGGCTTCTAAACACAGTCACATCTACAGCTTTACCTGATTCATCCTTATCTAAGTAGCAGGATTGACTCATAGGCGTGTCAATGGATTTAAATTTTTCAAAATTAAATTTCTTTAAAAGATCACTGCAATATTTTGATTGACTAAGGAAAATGCCATTTTTGCTTTGTTTGATTTGAAATCCAAGGAAGTCAATTCTCCCATCATGGACATTTCAAATATGCCTTTCATAGTATTTTCAAAATCTTTACAAAGCTTATCATTTGTTGATCCAAATATGATGTCGTCAACATAAATTTGGACCAATAAAATGTCTTTTCCTTGTCTTTTGATAAAAAGTGTTTTATCTACATTTCCCCTTGAAAAATTTTCTTGTAAAAGGAAATTGCTCAGCTTATCATACCAAGCTCTTGGAGCTTGTTTCAAGCCATAGAGGGCTTTTGTAAGTTTAAACACATGATTTGGAAGCTTAGGATCTTCAAAACCAGGAGTTTGACTTACAAAGACTTCCTCCTGAATGTCTCCATTCAAAAAAGCACTTTTAACATCCATTTGAAATAATTTGAAATCCATTATACAAGCATAGGCCAACAGAATCCTGATAGCTTCTAGTCTGGCTACTAGGGCATAGGTCTCATCATAGTCTATTCCCTCTTCCTGGTTGTAACCCTTGGCCACTAACCTAGCTTTATTCCTAGTAATGACACCATTCTCATCCATTTTGTTTCTGAAAACCCACCTAGTTCCTATGACATCTCTGGTCTTGGAACAAGAGTCCACACTTGGTTTCTCTCAAACTGATTAAGTTCTTCTTGCATGGCTACTATCCAGTCATGGTCCATAAGAGCTTCCTTAATGTTTTTAGGTTCTATCTGAGAAACAAAAGTTGTAAGGTTGCAAAACTCTCTAAGGGATTTTCTGGTTGAAACTCCTTTTGAAATCTCTCCAATAATGTTGTTTATGGGATGGTTCTTAGCAAACTTCCATTCTTTGGGTAACTCATCTTTCCTAATAGGTTCTACACAGTCAAGGTTGGTTGGAGGTTCAGGCTCACTGATTTCTACAGGATCAAAATCCACACTATCATCCAAAGATTTATCAACTATAGAAAGAGTGTTGTTCAAGTTTTCATCAAATTTGACATGTACAGGCTCCTCTACAATTTTGGTTCTTTTATTGTAGATTCTATAAGCCTTACTAACCTGGGAATAGCCTAGAAAGATACCCTCATCTGCCTTAGGATCAAATTTACCTAGATGTCCCTTGCCATTGTTTAACACAAATCAATTACACCCAAAAATCCTAAAGTAGGAGATGCTAGGCTTTCTCCCTTTGTATAACTCATAGGGAGTCTTTCTAAGTAAAGGTCTAATAAGAACCCTATTCACTACATGAGCAGCAGTGTTAATGGCATCAGCCCAAAAGTACTTAGGAAGATTAGAATCCTTAAGCATTGTCCTAGCAAGCTCTTCTAAGGATCTATTTTTTCTCTCTACTACTCCATTTTGCTGTGGAGTTCTAGGGGCTGAAAATATGTGTTTGATACCATGATGTTCACAGTAGGTTTGAAAAGCATCATTTTGGAATTCACCTCCATGATCACTTTTTATGGATATGATTTTCAGGTTATTCTCATTTTGAACCAAGGCAGCAAATTTCTTAAAAGTTGAGAATGCCTCACTCTTGTGAGTCAGAAAATATGTCCATGTGAACCTAGTGTAATCATCTACCAAAACATAGCCATATAGGTTCCCTCCAAAGCTCCTAACCTGAGATGGACCAAACAGGTCCATGTGCACCAACTCTAAAACCTTCTTGGTTTGAACCAAGTTTATAGGGGGGAAAGAGGATTTAGCCAGCTTTCTCCTCTCACAGGAGTCACACAGCCTATCCTTAGAAAATTTCCTATTTGGGAGACCTAAGACTAGCTGCTTACTAACAAGTTTGTTCAAGTGGTCCATATGAATATGAGCCACTCGCTTGTGCCACAGCCAGCTCTCATCAGCACTAGACAACAAGCAACAAATTTCATTTGCAGGTAAAGAATCAAAATCTATCATGTAAATATTATTAACTCTTTTACCTGTCAGTTTCATACCTTCAACTTCCTTATGCTCAAGTGTGCAGGATATGGAAGTAAAGTTTACCTTAAACCCTTTGTCACACAGCTGACTAATGCTTAGTAAGTTGTGTTTCAGACCTTCAACAAATAAAACGTCCTTGATAACAGCTGTTGAATTGTTTCATATATCTCCAATGCCTAGGATCTTCCCTTTGTTGTTATCTCCGTATTTGACATAACCACCACTTTTTAAGTTCAGAGACAAGAACTTGGACTTTTCTCCAGTCATATGCTTGGAGCATCCACTGTCTAGATACCATGATTGATTCCTGGATGCCAAGCATATCTGCATAAAAAGAGTCAAGTTTTGGATTTAGGTACCCAATTCAAATTGGGTCCTGGGGGGTTAGTTTCAAATGATGGTTCCTTAACTTTCCAAATTTGTCTCCAAATTTCTCTCCATCCTCTGTGGGTCCTGGGGGGTTAGTTTTCAAATGATGGTTCCTTAACAACGAGAGAATTAAAATCAAATCCAACTAGTTCGACATAATTCCCATATTAATCATGCAACATTCATACAACTCATACACAGCGGAAATTTAAAATCACATACAAAATTATCAAGAAGCATACAAGAATAAGCAGGTAAACAATGCTGAAAGTTAAAGAGAAGGGATAAGAAAGATTGCACCGCGATATATCCTGGTTCAGTCGTTAATCTAACGACCTACATCCAGTCCCGAAATCACAATGTGATTTCAGCCTTTTACTATAGAATGAATTTGAGTACTTTTACAGATTTTCCAGTCTTCTACACGACCTATCAATCTAACTCCCTTCACTCCTATCTTGTCACCACTTGATCCTTGTAGTTTATCCCCAAACTCACACAAGATCAAAGTAAAACTTCCTCTTGATGATACCACACCAACAAGGATAGCCACTAGTTTCCAAACTGGATTTTGTACAACATCAATTACAAAGAATTGTCTTTTACATGAACAAAGAAAAGAAGTATCAAGAATTGTATTCAATCACTCTAGCATCACACAAAAGAATTGATTTGCCAATGAATATTTTTGTGTGTTAAGAAACTTTTCTTTCAAAGTGTTTTCAGAGGTATGCAAAAATTGAGAGCAAAATATTCTGAAAGTTGTGAAAAGTTTTGTGCAAGAGTTATGTTTAAAATGATTTGAAACATCTTATATATATTCAAGGAAAACACCAGGACAGTCGATTGCCCAATCGAGTTTATAAAGGCATAGTCGATTGCTGCATCGAGTGTCGCATGTCATGTGTTTCTGGAAACTTGAATTATATAAGCTTCACTTGATTGGACAATCGATTTGTTCAATTTCTGAATCAGACCTGATGCTATGATTTCCTTTCAATCGAGTTGGCCAAAACTGGGTGCTCACTATAACTTGAAAAATAGCATCACTCGATTGGTCAATCGAGTGTCGTGATCAAAGTGATTCAGACCTGATGCTATAATTTCCTTTCAATCGAGTGAGCAATCGAGTTGTCCAAAATTGGGTGCTCACTGTAACTTGAAAAATAGCATCAATCGATATGTCAAATGAGTATCGTGGTCAAAGTGACTCAGATACTGCAAACAATCAAGTTGCCAGTCGAGTGGACAATCGAGTGGTCAATCGAGTGGGCACAAACTGAGTGCTCTATGTAACTCAAACTTCAGCATCAATCGAATTGTCAATCCATTGTGCAATCGAGTTGACAATCGAGTGGGCCTGTTACAGACCTCAGTTATTTTTAACAGTTTATGTGCCATTCGATTGATGAACCATTCAATCGATTGTCTAGTCGAATGTTTCAGAGTTGAGTTTCATAAAACACGAATGAATGATAAAAGTTCATTGGCAAGGACTTAAGTGCGAAACCCTAGTGATTACTTTGAGTGAATCCCTTGGAAACAAGTCTTGTTATACGTCTCTCAATGTTACCTTGTGAGTCTCTTTGTGTATTAAAGACTCATTTGCATCCAAATATTTTTACACCATTAAGTAATTTTGACGAGATCTCATATTGCTTCATAGAATTCACCTCATCTATCATAGCATTGTGCCACAAATTTGTTACCTTAGAACTCGTGGCTTGTGAAAACGTTTCACGATCACTAGGAATTGTTGACCTTATGACTCTAGTATATTTTCTTAATGTTGCCTAGTTATCTTCTTGAGGAACTTATTGTTCTACTAGTTCAATAATAGGTTGTTCAACATTATCTTAATGTTCTTCATTAACAACTTGATCGACTTGATCATTTTCAACAACTTGTGTAACTTAAATTGCTAGTCGTCTAACAACTATTTGTACTTAAGGGGTGTGAATGACAACCAATCACTTAATCTAGATGGTTTAGACTCATAGTGGTCGTTACTAGAAGCAATGTCTTTAGAATGATCACTCCCACCAATAAAGTAATTTTCAAGAATTTGATGGTTCTTGATTCCACAATCCTACTCTTATTGGATGGAGAATAAAACTTATACTCTTTATACTTTTTAGGATATTCAATGAAATATCCACTAATAGTCATTAGGTTTTGCTTCTTCTTTGGTGAATTATAAATTCTCACTTCATGTAGACATCTTCAAAGATGTATATGTTGCAAACTTGGTTTTTAACATTTGAATAACTTGAATGGTGTCTTTGGGATAGCTTTGGATGGAACTAGGTTTAATATAATGCAGTCGTCTTTAGTGTTTCAATCCACATAAGTTAAGGAAGTTTTGTATTACTCCTTACCATATCTATTAAAGTTCAATTTCTTCTTTCTACTACACCATTTTGATAAGAAGAACCAGACATAGTGTTTTGGGCAACAATCCCATGCCTTTGAAAAAACTTTGCAAATGGATCAAGTGCATGTTCGTTCTTAGAGTATCTATTGTAGAATTCTTCACCTATATCGGATCTCATGATTTTAATTTGTTTTCCACATTGTTTCTCTACTTAAGTTTTGTTAAAGGCATCCAAAGCTTCATCCTTAGAATGAAGTAAGTAGAAATACATATATCGCAAATAATCATCTATAAAAGTTAAAAAGTATTTCGAACTTTGTGTGTTCATGCCTAGACTTACATATATCTATATGTATGATTTCTAATAGGTTTGAGCTTCTATGTGCACCCTTTTTAAACTTGTTAGATTCCTTACCTTTAATGCAATTCACATAAGTCTTAAAATCAACAAAATCTAGAGTATTTTGTATTCCTTCATTTATCGATCTCTTAATTCTATCGATTGAGATGTGTCCCAATCTTTGATGATATAACATTGAGATTTCTCACTCGCAACACATCGTTTCAAATCAGCAGTAACATGCATTGAATTATAAGCAACATCATTTAGCAATTTAATAAAATATAGACCATCACACAATTCACCATTATCAACAACTCCAAATTTGTTAGTTAAAGTAAAACCAGAATCCACGAAATTAAATGAAAAACCGAAAGGTGCTAGTTTAGAAACATAAATCAAATTATTCGAAAAACAAAGAACATAAAACGTGTTTTCTAAAACTAAAGTAAAATTGCTACTTAAAATCAAATTGCACGTCCCAATGGCCTTCACATGTGAGCGCATTTTCCCTCTTAAGTATATGTATTGTGTGTTCCCATTGGCTTCCTTAGGTATTGCATACCCTGAAATGTATTCAAAACATGGATTGTGGAACTAAAGTGAATTCCCTATGTGTTATGATTTATATTAACAATATTATATTCTTAACAAAGAAAAGTAAATGGAATACCTTCCTTGTCAAGCTACCTCTTAAACTTTAAGTAGTATTTATTCGTGGACCCTTTCCTTTTGCAAAATAAACACTATGACTCCTTTTTTACGATTAGCTGAGGAGGAATGTTTTCTTTATTCTTGGTAGATTCCTTCTTTTTCTTTAATTGAACAATGAAGTTCATTTTATCACCCTCTTCTATCATCAACCTTTCTTCTTCTTGCACACATATAGTCAACAATTCATTGATTGATCAATTATTCTTATGTGTGTTGTATGATATTTTCCAAGAGTATATTGATGAGATAGATTGCACAAAATATAGTGAACAAGAAGAAAAAAATCAGACATAGTCCCCTCTAAATCTTTAAGTTGAGTCGTTATATCGCTCATGTGCATGATGCGATCATGCACTCCTTTCACTCCTCTAAGTCTTATGGTTAAGAACTTTATGATTAGATTGTTCGCAAGAATCTTGTTAGATGTAGAAAATTGCTCTTCAATAGCCTTAATAAGATCCTTGACCTTTTCATGATGTTCAATCCACAAATATCACCAGATATTTTTGTCTTTATAAATATTACGGAGAGATTATTAGATCTCTCCCACTTTTCATAAAGATCAACTGCATATAAAATATGGTTTTAATAGTATTTGGTGGCTCATCCTTTCTAATGGTATAATCAATGTCCATCCAATCCAAATGAAGAAAAACTTTCTCCTTCGAAAACTTATAATTGTCACCATTCAATTCATAAATGCGACATTTAAAATTAGAGAAATTTGTGAACCACTATAAAATTCAAACATACATACTCATTATTTATAATTGAGGTATCTAGGTTTAGTGACCAAAAACACATAAGAGCAATGCTATTTATAGAGTTTTGTCCATCAGAATTCAGCAACATGCATATACAATTAGGTTGATATTTGCTAATACTTAATAGTTACTTAGAAATTCTTTGAGTTGATTGGGAGAAAAAATAGACCAACTGATGAATTAATTAATTTTTTCCATAAAATAAAAAATTAACTCAATCTAATTTTAATACTTAAAAAAGACTCGCGTGGTGTTGAAAGAAAATAAAAAAGATTAACGATATTATATATATATATATATATATAAACCAACCCGGTGATTTACATTCTGAATTGGTTTCTCTAGCCCTAAAGGGAAACCATTTTTTATTCCAAAAAAAAAAAGTGAAATTAAAGTAAAACATTTTTGGTATTTGAATATTTTGAAAGCTAAAAAATTTGAAACCAATTTTAAGATAAAGAAGAAGAAGAAAATAGAACAAAATTAAAGAAGAATAAATATGAAGCACAAATTACATATTGGCAAGCAAATATATTCAAATTAAAAAAAATAGGGAAAATTACATGACACATCACCGAGTCATATTTTCAAGTTTGAAATTCTTATCATGTCATCTGAATCAAACATCTTCGAGTATAATAGAGTTAAGTTGAGTTCCATTTGATCTAAAATATATTTAGGTAAATCACAAGAAAAATATAGCTTTCTTTATTTTAATTTTATGTTTGATTGTATTTGGTTTTGATTAGAGCTATAATAAACTTGATTAGATTTATATATCTTTGATATTTTAGAGATGGAGTATTTACAAATCGTATTTGGATTTATCCTGATCCATTACTCAATTCATTTAATGTTTAAGTGGTATAATTAATGTCTACTCAAAATGTTAGAAGTAAATATATTAAGATTAAAATAAAATAAAAAAAACTTAAATTCTTTACATG
>JBBPBT010001178.1:105005-117219 GCA_037974875.1 Cicer bijugum | reverse complement strand
GAGTAAAATTTAAAATTTGAGACTTCCATCTTATAAAGTTTAGAAATATAAAATTATATTTTGAAAAAATAATTTTTGAAACTTTCGGAACAAAATACATGTTTTGAAAATTTAACAGTTTTGTGAAAGATGAAAATGTCAAAAATTACAAATTAATTCAAACTTTTTAAAATAAGTTCATTTTGTATTTTGAAAATTTTTTGAGTTTTTTGTTTTTTTTTGAAGTTTTGAATGTATAAGTGAAAAAAAAATTAACCTTTTATATAGAATAAAAAGAATAAAATAGTTCATTTTATGTGTATTGAGTTTGAGGGGTACAAGGTGATGGCAAATTAGATTTCGTAAAAAATTAAAATAAAATAAAGTACTTGGGTTAGTTCGTGCAACACCAAAAGAATAGAGAACAGGGAATATTCAATGTCATCTTACGTCTACAAAAGGGTGGTCCCTTTTCTGCTGTCATATTAATAAGCCTACTCATTGTAATTAAGAGTAACTTACTCAGAGCTGCTTGGACGAAATGATTGCTATTGAGTGTTTCCAAAATTTGTGCCTCTTTTTTTAGGGGGAAAAAAGATGCACTTTTCAATCCTGAAATAAGAGTATTTAGTTAGCATTTCTAAAAAAAGAGTATGAAGTTATCTATGCAATACACAGCCTTTACAAAAAAGTTCAAACCATTTATGATTATGACTATAGAGATAATTAAAGTAAAATTCAAATATCTCTAATTATCTATATGGACCTTGCCTTATCAATATAGGTAGATGCTTATTGTCAAGGACTAAGGCAACACAAATCCCTATTCCTAACTAATACAAAAATAGTCACAAATTGCTTCAACCAAGAGAGAGATTCAGTTGTAATAGAAACTAAATACCAATATGCACAAATCAGGATAACCAGTTTAGACCATGTGGATTTGAGGATTCGCAACTACACTTGATTGAAATATGAATGCATTCAATCCCTACCATGAGTACCACAAAAATATCATGGGATTTTGCGAATTCAACTTTTCAGTTGGTGGTTTCAGAGTCACTTTGGTTTTCATCTTCATCAGTAGAGGAAGCAGGATCATCGTCTATAATTACCAAATCCGACGAAACTTGTCCAATCCACTGTCTGTTATTTAGTGTCCGTCGTATAAGCTTTAAATTGTGGTCAGGGGTGTGCTGCTGATTAAATCGTCCCGGACGCTTTGAGCGGTTCTTATAACAATCACCACAAAGATCAAAGCCGATCTCTTCTTTACAATCATCACATCTATATCTGTCCCCAACTATTGGGAACATCTGTATGCACCAGTCAGAAACATCAACATATATATTGGAAAACTGGAAGCACAAATGAAATTCAAGGAAAGATCATATCAAATAGCACTAAATAATGCATCAGTATTTTAACACATTCCAATTTCTAAGTGATACCATATAAATAAACTTGGTAAAACAACTAAAAAGGGTCGCATTTCACCAAAGCTTGCCCTCACATTATTTAAATTCAATTATGAGATAAGTATATCTGAAAGCATTATTTATATGTCAGTGATCATCTCAAACCAAATTGAATACATGTATCGTAATTTACTAGTGTAGTTGCCAACTATAATTTCAGAGTCAGAACCAAGTTATGTATAACATCCTTTCTTGATATTGATTATAGGGGCAAATGTTAATCCTCAGCAGTGTTATCATATGTGTATCACGAAAAATGATGGTTTGTTCAAATTCTACTATGCAATAGTGCTATAGCGCTATCGTAGGCAACAATTAGTACTAAATACCATATAGCGGGAACAATAGTGTTTTGTTTAAATTCTGCTATACTATAGCCGTTATTTAACAACACTTTGCGTGTAACAGAACAGTAATAGAACAATAACAATTTGTTTAAATATATTATAGTCGCTATTTAAAACCACTGATCCTAAGTAAATTATGTAAGCAGTCAACAAAGACCAGCGCAGCCACATAATATGAAACATAGATTTAATCCTCCTACTCACCTACCATACACTGATTTCCAATCACTAACCATAATAACTAGACAAAATGGAAAAACATAACAAATCACGATTAAAGAAAATAAATGCTATGATGAAGAGGTTTTACCCCACAAAAATCGCAACCAACTCCTATGTGAACTGTCAATCCGGGATGAGACCACCAAGCAATCTTTTCGCCATTGTCGTTATGCAATGAACCTGAAACCAGACAATATGAAACATCAAAGAAACACCCAAGTACATATCACTGGTCAATTGTTCTACAATTTTCTTTCTTTCTGTTTCTATGATAATTGACAAAAAAAAGGTTAATATTTATAAATCTAAAACCTTTAGAAAGCATCATGAGAACTATTAGCAACCTAGGGAAGAGAAATGAGAAATTGATAGAAACTGTTGAGACATATGAAAATTAAAGTGCACCTCAAGTGAATATTCACACATACAATATACAACCACCACTACTCTATTTACATTATTTCTAACACTGCTTCAAGGTGGAGCACATAGATTGTATACACTAAACATGTTACATATATAGTTCATATGAGGATCCCTCATACTTTGTGAAAACACTACCAATGTCTGAAAAGAAGAGTTTGATCTCCTTTGCATTTTTCGAGTCTCATACCATCACCCCGTTAGGACAAGCAAATGAAAAGTTCTCATCAAATGAATCTATTGACGAAGGCACGTAAACATCAAAACAAAGGGATGGAATCAGTGCTTGACCAAGTTGTTTGAGACTTGAAATCAGGGTGCAGGTAGACAAGAATGAGGCAGATGTTAAAGTTGGAGGTAGAAATCTTTTGTCATTCATAGAACTGAAATTCAAACGAAATTCCAAAAGAACTTGTTGTCGTAAAATAAAAACTTGAGGCAGTGTCTTGGCATAGGTGTAAGGATTGACAAGGATAAAAGTAGGTATATGGTGGTTGTGCATGGGTAGGGAGTACCCTTCAAAAGCCAAAAAACCTACATTGGGAGTTGTATTATAGGACACAAGATGTTTTAAGTTTATGGGTGAAGAGCTTTGCTCTGCGTCAACAAGGGTTTCTCTTTTGTATTAGTTGTGGTTTCAATTAGAAATACACATTTCAGTTTCTCTTACATTGGGTTCCTCTCATAGTCTCATATGCTTAGGGGAAAGCATAAACATATATACATGTATTCCAATGACATGACTAAAAGTAGGCTTAACAAAATCAAAATATAAATTAAAAAAATTAGTAGGCAAAGATACATACCAGAAGATGTGGTCTCCGGTTGGACTTTGATTTGGCTAAGTTGAATTGCATCCTTTCTATGTGTGTACTCTTCTGGAAATTTCTCCTCTAAAAATTGGTCAAGAGCCAAACAAACTTTTGGAAATCCTCTGGGATGTGTACTTTGACAAACTTGACATCTAAGCCTCTCATCAGATAAGTCGGTGATACAAGTCTCACAGTATACTATAAAGAATGAGCACAAAATGGTACAAAATCATGTTAATGAAGTTTTTAGCTATTGATAACTTTAAATGTTAAGAAAGACGAAAAGGTAGATCAACTACCATGACCACAATTCAGAACAACCGGATGAACGAGCATTTGCTTGCATGTGGGACACATCAAATCTGAAACTAATATTTTTGGTTTCTGGTTGTGCTCACTTTGAGGCAATTTTTTTCCTTCAACAGAAGCAGTCACTATAGTTTGAGGTTTCTTGTCAGAAGAGTATTTAGAATAGATGATGCCTTCATCTCCTTTATGATTTGCAGACCCTGATCGCTCTGTACTTTCAAAAGATTCCGTGCTGCATGAGTTAGATGCCAGATTTATGGTAGTGCGGGTACAAGCATCTAATTGAGGAGAGAAAAAACCCATTTTCTGTTCTTCCACTGAAAAACAAAGTTCAATTAACAATTATGGTCAAGCTTTTCCCAAACAAAGTAGGCAAAAGGATTAATTCTCTTTTATGATAACTGCAATTTTTTCTAAAAAAGTGACATAATGGAGGGAAGGAGAATGAAAGAAATACCAAGAAATAGAAAAATATTAAAATATGAAAAAATCACATACTTAGGCTTAAGGTGTATGCATATAACATGGGGGAGGGGGGAATTGAACAAAACACCAGACAATTGTCCAGCGATATACTGCATCAGAACTTTTCTTTCACTGTGTTGCAATAAAAGCCCGTCTAAACATTGGAGTTCTGATTGCAAGGGATGAAGGGAATATACTCATATTTATTCCCCGTAATGACTATTGAAAATATATTATGATCTAAATATTTATTGTATAAGCATATCGTGTAAATAGAGATAGTAGCTTCTATATATATTTTGGTAATTATTTCCTTGAGTCTATATAACACCGACTTCGCTGTGTAGTTGAGACACGGTTTCACCATGTCTCTCATTTTCTCTCATTCAAGATGGTATCTAAAATCTATTGAGAGACAACTCTAAAACCCTGATTACCTAGTCGACCTGCCCTCCGGTGAGAAATTTTTTCAGCAAACTGTGTTCCAATTCCCGACGCTGCGCTTTCATAGCAGATATTGTTCAATTTGCAGTCATCGTTCATTGAACCGTTACTGTTCATCACAATTTTTTTCTTTTTATTCCTCTTCCGGTACTGTTTTGCTGCTGGTTTTTAATTATCTGCTTACTGATTATGACTATTTTTGACTATCGGAGACAATCATTCATCTCTGAGTCTTGTCCCAAATGTGAGCATTGCCACCATTTGGGACATATTGTTGTTCGGTGTTGGAAATTGTATGGCTCGAATT
The DNA here is from genome assembly GCA_037974875.1 of Cicer bijugum. Lineage (NCBI taxonomy): Eukaryota > Viridiplantae > Streptophyta > Magnoliopsida > Fabales > Fabaceae > Cicer > Cicer bijugum. The sequence goes on along the minus strand of JBBPBT010001178.1, from coordinate 112,433 downwards.
GCTTCACCTGGCCTACGAATGCGGCTCAAATTGCTTCACCTGGCCTACAAATGCGGCTCAAATTGCTTCACCTGGCCTTCATTAGACCACTGATCTTCCTAATGTCTTTTCGGCTACTTATGAAGATTTTCTTCGGTGGATAGAGTATCATCATAACTCCAATTCCATTGTTTCGGCTGCACAACTGGTAATTCATTTGCTTACATCTCCCATTCCCTTAGTCCACGGGTTCTCGATTTTCGTTTGTCTCACTACATTACTAGTACATTACTACCTGTCCATCACTGGAGCTTCTGTCAGAGACACGCACAACGCTGTCAGCCTCAGACATCGCTGATCAGCCAGCCACCAAAACCTCGTGGTCGTACTGTCAACCACGGTCCATCACACTTGCGGCACCTTTCCAGCGTGTTAAGGCCACGGGTTGCTTTGCGGTCCTCCGTTTTTTATGCCATTTCTTCCACTGTGTTTGCCGGCTTCTCCTGCTGTTTTGGTCAGTTCATGTTTATAGGTCCCACGTTTGAAGGGTGTTTAAGAGGTATCCTTGCTGTTTTTGGTGCTGCTGTTTGTTTGGTCTTTTACCATTATTATTCATTGGTTGTGCATATCTGCTACTACAAGACTCTCGCTGCGGTTAATTGGTTATTATATGAATGCTTGCATTGGTTAGTTGGTTAATGGTTATCCAACCGGTCCAATCTCAGGCCACCCTGGCTCATATCAGTCTACGATTTGTCTATCTCACTCTCTGAGATCATGGATTCTAGATTCAAGTGCTTCAGATCATGTAGCTGGTAATCCCTCTGTTATCTCTAACCTGTCACCTCCTAAAATACCTCACAACATTACTCTTGCTAATGGTTTTAAAGCACAGGTTATTGGTATTGGTCTAGCTTCACCTTTGCCATCTCTATCTTTGAATTATGTGCTACTCTCATTCTTCATTTTATTTGATTTCAATTATTAGTAAACTTACACAATCTCTCAATTTTTCCATAAATTTTCTTCACACTCTTTCTCTATACAGAATTGAAGTATGGATAAGACGATTGGAACAGGATTTGAATCACAGGGTCTCTATTACCTTCTAACCATAAATCCCTCGTTTGTGGGGTTTCTGCATACCTGATATCATTCATCGTTATTTAGGTCATCCAAGTTTGGAAAAATTAAAGGTGTTGGTTCCTCATCACATCTAAACACTCTGGATTGCGAATCATGCCAGCTTGGCAAACATGTTCAGGTGTCTTTTCCTAGTAGTGCCAAGAAAAGATCCAAGTCTTCATTTGATATTGTGCATTTTGATATTTGGGATCCTAGTCGGGTGCCTTCTATTTTGTGGGATCGAACTTTGAGATAGATGATAGACGTCAGATGTGAGTCTAATGGCCTCTATTATCTCTCTGTCAAACCAATGGTGTGTATTGCCACATATTCTCCTCTTACTATACTTGCTCAATAAGGCCATCTGAGTCTTCCTAAACTTCTTCAGTTCGTACCTAATATTTCCAAATAATCTAACTTACATTGTGAGTCATGTCAATTAGGAAAATACACTTGTAACCATTTCCCTGATCGAACCAATAAACAAATTTTGTCCCCTTTTGCTTTAGTTTACTCCAATGTTTGGAGTCCATCTCATACTATTTTCATTCTTAAGTCTAGATATTTTGTTACATTTATCGATGATTTTTCTTTTTGTATGTGGTTATTTTCAATGAAAAATAGGTCTAAACTATTTTCTATTTTTGAGCAATGTTTTAAGAGAATTAACACTCAATTTAGTGTCCATTCTCATTTTACGCATTGATAATGCCCATGAATAGTTGTCCCATCAATTTTAAAATTTTATGGGCACTAACAACATTTTCACCAAACATCTTGTGTTCATACACCTCAACAAAATGGGACTGTCAAAACGCAAAACTCGGCATCTCATTGAAACCAACTATACTCTCCTTCTTCACAGTAAACGTCGTATCTCACGTTTGGGAGATGATATCCTAACAATGTGTTATCTTATAAATTGCATGCCTTCGTTTGTTCTTGATAACCAAATATCTCACTCGGTCCTTTTTCCTAATACTCCTCTTCAGTCACTTCCTCCTTGTGTCTTTGGGTCCACATGTTCACTCATATGTCGCCTACTATTGTTCCTTTTGAGCTGGTGGTGTCTATCCCACATGGACCAACTATTGTTGTAACTTATGCGGACCCTTCTCCCACAGGCCCTCCTACTGACCCTCTTCAGACATACCGCTGTCGTCAACCACCCTTTGTTGTGCATGTCCCAGCACCTATTTCTATTAATGAGGTCATTCTAGACTATCCTCTGCCACCACCGCCATTACCGAATTCGACCCTGGATCATTATATTACTTTACATTATACTTGTTTGTCTTCATTGTCTGCTTTGGGTTCACAATGAATGATGAGATGTGTGCTCTTCACAGCAGTGGTGCATGTGAGCTAGTTCCCAAACACTTTGGGAAGTCTTTAGTAGGTTGTTGTTGGATTTATATAGCGAAGGTTGGCCTTGATGGTAAGATTGATCGATTTAAGGCTCGCTTGGTAGACAAGGGATATACTCAAATTTTTAGGTTGGATTATAGTGATACTTTTTCACCTATAGCAAGCTTGCAGCCATCTGACATTGGCCCTTCCATTACCTTGACATTAAAAATGCTTTTATTCATGGTGATCTTGAAGAGGAAGTGTATACGGAGCAACCACCTAGGTTTGTTGCTCAAGGCGCGTCCTCTACCATGGTTTATCAGCTACATAGGTCCCTTTAGGGAATTAAACAATCTCCTAGAGCTTGGTTTGGTAGATTCAGCACAATAATGCAATAATTTGGTATGATTCAAAGCAAAGTTGATCACTATGTCTTTTATTGCCACTCGCTTCTAGGGTGCATTTACCTGATTGTCTAAGTAGATGATATAGTCATAATTGGTAGTGACTAGTAGAGCATACTTCAGTTGAAATAACAATTCTCCTATCTCTTTGAGACTAAAGATCTTGGCAAACTCCGCTACTTTTTCGTATTGAGGTAACCCAGTCCAAGGATGGCTTAGTAATTTCACAAAGGAAGTATGTTATGGATATTCTTGAATACATAGGTTTATTGAATGTCAAGCCATTTGTTACTCCTATAGATCCAAAAGTCAAGCTTCTACCTAATTAGGGAGAGCCACTATCAGATTCAAGGAGATACAAAAGATTGGTTGGCAAATTAAACTACCTTACAGTAATCCCTCCAAACATTTCATTTGCAGTCAATGTGGTAAGACAATTCTGAAACTCTCCTTGTCAAGAACTCTTGGATGTTGTGATATGAGTCTTGAAATATATTAAAGGTTCTCGAGGAAAAAGTCTAATTTATGGAAACATATACTTAGATAGTTGGTTATTCATATGTCCATTAGGCAGGCTCGCTCATTGATGCATACTTGTTTGGAGGAAACTTGATATTTCGGAAGAGTAAGAAATGGAAGCTGGTTGCGAGATCCAGTGCTAATGCTCAATACAAGGCAAAGGTATGAGTGACTTGTGAGCTCATTTGGTCAAAACAATTACTCAAACAGATTCCATTTGAAGAGGCAACATAAAACATTAACCATAGATAATCAAGCAGCGTTGCATATTAGCTCTAATCATGTGTTTCATGAGAGGATCAAGCATATTGAGATAGGTTGTCACTTTGTAAGGAAGAAGATCAAATCAGGCAAAACACCACTAGCTTTGGTAGTTCCAATGATCAACTGACAGAGGACTTCACTAAATCCTTGATAGGTCCTCAAATTATATCTGTTACAAGCTTGGTGCATATGATTTATATGCTCAAATTGAGGAGGAGTATTGAAAATATATTATGATCTTTATATTAATTTTATATGCATATCATATCATCATGTAAATATACACAGTATCTCCTATATTTTTGTAATTATTGTTGAGCCTATATAAAATTGACTCCGATGTGTAGTTAAGACACACGATTTCACCATAAGTCTCTCCCATTCAACAATGACAACAAAACACAATTAGCAAAGCAGTCAAAAAGATGTAATCATATCAACAAGTTACAACATTGCTAGTAATTAATTTGCTTATAGAGATTAAATTAAAGGACCAATTGAGGACAAATGTAACATATTCAATGGTATAAATTCATAATTCAGAAAAGAAGAAAAATAAATAAATAAATAAATAAAAGATGAATCACTAGTCAAAGAAAAACGCTAGAATCCAAAACCGAAGATCCAACAAGTGTAATTTTAGAGAGATAAACTGTAGAATTACTAGTACAGGCAACAATAGTGAAAATTCAACCTTTGGTGCAAAATGAGAGTCTAACATGAGAATGGATGATATGATACCTAAAATATCTAACATGAGGTTGACCAAATCAAATCCTACACTTTAAGGATTAAAATCAACTAAATAAGGAAGCAAGGAAACAATACAGTAAATAAAATAAAATAGACCTGTCATATCTTAAACAGTATCTCAGCATAAAGCCATAGACTAAGTAAATTATCTACAAGCCCTTCCAACAGTGTAAAGCATGCTGCAAAGTTATATTTGAATATGCTCATACGTAAGCCTTTAGAAAGAGAAACATACCAAGTGTCTGATTTTCCCTTCTCTTGTAAGCTGCAGGATATGTCTTAACAAGCAAAAAGTGAAGCATTTCACAGATTGTTGGAAAGTGATAGTATGCATGCCTACATATTGGACAATGGGATTCGCGCGACGTATTCATGGATTTATGGACACACCAGAAACATGATACATGACCACAAGCTACAAACAGGTGGAGAAAAAAAATAATGAATATTCATCACAATTTACAAAAATTATTTGAAGTATTATCTGAAATCGATGCTGTGTCTTACATAGCACAATGGGCTTGTATAACAGATCCCTGCATTATCAAATTTAAGTCAAACTCAGTAAGGAAGTTTTGGTAAAGTTAATAGGGCAGTTTATAGACCAAATTAAACAAGCACATCGATAAAAACCAGCTCCATTCTATATAGACAACAGAATAAAAACTTCAAAAGTTAAATATGTTTTTAGTTCTTATAAATTTCCATTGATGTTTAGCCACCAATTTGATGATTTTACATAAAGTAAAAATCAGAATTTTGGTGCTTGAAATCAAGGCAATTTTTTGTAGGGACTAAACTTGTGTTTTGTGGACAAATTGTAGGGACTAAACTTGAAAGTGAGTATTTTATAGGAAGTAAAAATATTTTAACCCAAACTTCAAAGTTTCATGAATGTGCTGTCTGTGTCATCGTAGAAGGAAAACCAAACCACAAATACCAGATTATTCAGTTATACATATATAAAAACTATGCTAAATATCCAATTGTGCTATAAAGCAATACAAGATTCAAGTGAAATGTTCCGGCTCAAACAACTCTTGAATAGACTTTATTTACCTCCCCGACCAAACTTTGAATAGACTTTATTTTGGTCTTAACCAAGATTGTTAATCAATTCACCTTTGATTTGTTAATCAATGGTTAATAATACTTACTTTATACTCCAATTTGAAATGAGTAAAACCCATTTCAGAGGAGTCCAACCCCAAAATATTATAGAAGTGAAATCTTAGTTTTGAAATAAAATAAATTTAAAAAAAAAAAATAACTCTAACTTCACAAAATAAATTAAAAATATACAAGTGAATTCTTATATTTGAAATAAAATAAATTAAAAATTCTAAATAAAAAACAAAAATCACTCTACATTCTTCTTCAACCTAAATTAGATCCTACCACCACCACCATCCATCCAATTGGTATTCTATTGAATTTTCAGAATCTAAATTTGAAATTTTGAACATCAACTAAAATTAAACTCAATTAAAAGAAAATTCATCTTTCTAAAAAAATTAAAAGAAAATTCAGAAATAAGATTACAAAAAAATAAACAAGCAGACTTACAAACAAACGCAGCAAACAAAGGATTCGAAGATTTCTTGTTGATCGTTTACAACAAGTTCTTCATCTTTAATTTGGTTACTTTCCATTGTCTGCAAAGTTCGGCAACGAAATGAGAAGAAGGGTATAGTAACAAAAGATCGAGTGAGTTTTGAGTCGAATTGCGCAACGTAAAGATTTTTAGTATTTTGGAAACTAATTATATAGATCCACGTAGTGATGGCATTGGAAATTGTAGCTACATAGGGAATGGTAGCCACATTGGGAATGGTACATGAGAATTAGCAAATTAAAAAAATAAGTTTAAGTTTTAATTTTATGTAAATGTTTTTTAAATTTATAGTTTATTTTAAAAATCGACAAATTTTTTTTTTAATTAAAAAAATAAAGACGGAACATGCTTTAAATTATATGTTATATGATATGGTAAATTGACATAGATAAATTAAATACTATAAAAATTTAATTTTTTAATTATAGAAAATTTTTATATTTATAATTTAATTAATAAAATAATTAATGCATTTATATGATTATATATTTTGAAATAGTATTTCACGTTATCTAAAATATGTCACTTCGTTATTTTTTAGTTAAAAAATATTGTAGATACATCAAATTTATCGACTTTTAAAAACAAATAGATCGATTTCATAAATTGATAAAAATAGATGGACTACAACTGCAATTAAACCGATAAAATATAATATTCAAAAATAAAAAAAATCAGTTCAACAAGACTTTTGAACAATAAGTTGTCATCAATAAGAAAAAATTTATGATAAATCAATTAAAAATAAATGAGTTGTTTGCACATCTAGATTAGGTCTATGGTCAAACATAAAGATTAAAAGTACAATTTAACCTAATATATTAATTCTTGTTGAAATGATTATTTTTTTGTTTTGATTTGTCTTTGGTTCAAGTTGTCCACAATTTGAGTTTTTCTATTAGAATTATAAATTTTTTCGGTTTTAGATTTTTTAAATATAGAGTGGAAGAGGAAGATTGTTAAGAGAAAGATGATGAAAATGAAGATTTGACCTAACAAAATATGCATTTGTTGCTAAAAAAGTCGTCAACAAATCTAAGATGATATATTGCATTTGTTGCTTAAATAAACTACTTTCGGTGATAATATTTTGAATTAAAAATATTATTTTGAGATAAAACTTTGTATCATTTAAAAGTTAAAAATAATATACATAATTCTTATTTGTATCATGAAGGTAAATAAAATTATTTTAAGAACCATATTATTACATATTGCATATGATTAAATAAGATTTTAGCCCCTATAGAATTTTTAAAGTTTCATATTTAATCCCCGTAAAAGAATCATATTTTTTAATCCTATAAATTATTCTACAAATTATTTTATTCTTTGTCAGAATAAAATATGTTTTAACTTTTAAATTTTTAAATAATTTTTTGTTTAAAACATTAATTAATGTTCATCACTCATATTTAT
>JBBPBT010001178.1:30147-83198 GCA_037974875.1 Cicer bijugum | reverse complement strand
CAATTGATATCATAAGTTTTAAAAAAATGTTTTATATTTTACTAAACCACTCTTTACTCTTTCATATTAATTACAACAATTAAAAATGAGAATTAATAATGATTAAGGATATAATAGAAAATTAATATTTCATTGATAACCAAAAATGATATATAAAATTGACAACTTTTTTCTTCTAAAGTTAAAATATGGGATGGATGGAATATAAATACTCTCTCCTTTCCTTATTAATTGTCATTTTAATATTATTTACACATAATAAGACATTCAATATATTTTATTACTTTTAATACAACTATTTGTTTTTTTACGTAAAATAGTTTCAACTATTTGTTATATCCTTTTTTTAAAAAAAATTTATAACAATAATTGAGAAAAAATTGCTAATATTATATTAAAATTTGAAAACGAAAATAAATGAAAACACATTTTTTTCATTAACAATTTACGAGTAACATTTTAGTCTGAGATAATATTAAAAAGGATTTTGCATTTTTTTTTTTTTTGCGACAAAGATTTCTCAATATTTTATTGATGGGAAAAGTAAGACAACGTCGGACAATAAAAGCACATTTAAAACGAAAACTGAATTTCATGTCATATGGACAAAATCTGCCCTAAAAAGCTCCATATTTTATATAAAAAAGGCTCTATATTTAAAACACCAAACTTACTCATATTTAATAATAGTTGAAAATTGCATTAAATAGTTAAAACTAAAAAAAATACAATTTTTTAAATTAAAGTAGAAGTAAGGCAAGACAAAGAAAAATAAAAGTTATTGATAAATAAGAAAAAAGACAAAGTATGTTAAATACACATATGAAACGGATGACGTGGTGGAAAATAAAATAAAACAAAATATAAAATAAAGAAAGAAGAAATGATGTGCAATGAATCAAATTCAAAAAATGTGCAGGTAACGTTCATTAGGGGTTTGAGTTCACCCAAGGTTGCAATCTAATAGTGTGTCTACACTATGTAGTTCTAGTATGCCATATGTGCATAATTTTAAGTATAAATTAATAATTAAATAATTAATATTAATTAAAAAATAAAATAAAAGTAACTTTATTATTTATATATTATTTATATATATTTTTCTTTACTATAAATAAGCAATACTATTGACACAAACACCATGAGCTACTTGACACTAAATAACATTGAATATAAACATTATAGAGAAGAGAGAAGTTGAAGATAGAAAATTATATAATTTTCTAGTGATTTGTTCCAAATTCGTAAGCTTTTCTTCTTTTTCTCTCCTTTAATTTGATTAGTTTTCCCTAATTTTTCATCATTATATTTTACTTTTTCCATTTTTTGGACATAAATAATAGTGTAGAAGAAGGTGAATGATTTGTACAAATTCAAACTACAAGTGTTCTGTTAAAAAAAAAAAATTTATTGATGGAAAATTTGGATATGCATGTGATCATTTCGATTGAATTTTATTTTTCTGGTTAATTCTTGAAATCTCCACTTTTGATTTAAATTTATATTCTAGCTACGGTCACATACAAGTATTTGATTTGAAACATTATAATTTTTTAGGAATTTAAAACTTGATTTTTTACTATTGTTTTTTACAAAATGATATCTACTATTTACAATTAGATGCTCATTGCCATGTTTATTCTTTTTGTGTGAATGTTTTGATCCTTAAAGACAACAAGAATGGAAAAACATACCTTTTCCAATAATGAAGAAGAGCAAACACATTCAATTTCTCCTTTCGATTCCAAAGACAACAAGAATGAAAAAAGTCATGTTAGTGTGATGCCTAACTCAAGTTATCTTATTCCCCAACTTGGTCGTGATTTATCAATCAATTGTCTCTTGCGACTGCCAAGGTCTGATTATGGTTCAATTTCTGCGTTGAACAAGAGTTTTCGATCACTAATTAGAGAAGGGGAACTATATCAACTCAGACGGAAAATGGGAATAATAGAACACTGGGTTTACTTTTCTTGTGAAGCCCCTCAATGGGAGGCTTTTGATCCAAATCGTGGTCAATGGATGCGCTTGCCTATAATGAAATGTGGAGAATCCTTTAATTTGTCTGATAAGAATTCATTGGCTGTTGGTACCGAGCTTCTAGTTTTTGGCAAGGAAGTAATTACTCCTATCATTTATAAGTATAGTCTTTTGACATATATGTGGTCAGTTGGAAACAAAATGAATACTTATAGATGCCATTTCGGTTATGCCAGCCTTGGTGAAATTGCTATATTAGCTGGTGGTCGTGATCCCTTTGACAACATTTTGAGCTCTGCTGAACTCTATAACTCAAATACTGGAAAATGGGAGATCCTTCCAAACATGAATAAACCTCGAGAAATGTGTTCAGGCGTATTTATGGATGAAAATTTTTATGTCATTGGTGGGTTTGCTGCTGACAAAATAACACAACTTACATGTGGTGAGGAGTTTGATATGAAAACAAAAAAATGGCGTGAAATACCAAACATGTTCCCTATACAAAAAGAAACAGTTGAGACACAAACCTATTTTGGGCCACCACCTTTGATTGCAGTTGTTAAGAATGTATTATATGCTGCTGACTATGCAAAACATGAAGTAAAAAGGTATGTTAAAGACAACAACTCATGGGTTACCATTGGAAGACTTCCTGATCAAGCCACCTCAATGAATGGTTGGGGACTAGCCTTTCAGGCATGTGGAGATCAACTATTAGTTCTTAAGGGTCCTATTTTTGAAGTTGGAGGCATGATGGAAATTAATGCTTGGGTTCCAAATGAAGGTGCACCACAATGGAATCGGCTTGCGAGAAAACAAATAGCGAGTTTTTTGCAAAATTGCACTGTGATGGGATGTTAATATTTTTACATGTTGTAGGAATTTTATTTATTTTGATACTTTCATTTTAGTCCAAAATATTGTTGTTCAATGACTTTTTGATTTGTTATTGTGGGTGTTGATTTTACAATATTAAATTTTGTTGTGTTTGTTCTATATTATTTAAGGTGTTTTTAATTTCTACTTTCTTTTGATGTTGGAGAGAAATATTAAGTTAGATGTAATAATGAGCCTAAAGTTTTTATTTATTGACTTGAAAGATATATAGCTCAAAAAGAATTTTATTTTATATTGATTGAAGTGAAAGAGTCCCAAGGAGAATGTTTAATATTTATATGCTTGATCTTGTTGTTGTCTTTATAATTGGTAAGAAGTTTATTTAATATGGAAAAACATAGACTATTTTGAATGTATTTCTCTTATCTAACGAAGAAATAGAGCCTTGCGGGTGTGAAAGCACAAAAGGTAGACAAATGTGATGCTTATGATAATGGTCATGTGTTAGCTTCTTCAATCATACTCCTACAAGGGACTAAGATATTTTTGTATTCTTTAATTGTTGGTTGGAGCATCAAGACGTTAAGGTATTTGTTTAGGAGAATTGGAAATCTTTTAACCCAATCGAGTATAAAATTTTATTTTATAAGTGAATATTAAATTACTTATTGAGAAACTCATATAGTAAACACATAATTGTTTAACGTGTTAGATTTAAAAATTGACATAACAATTCAGGAAATAAATAAACTGGATGAAGATATTGTAATAGATATTGATTTAACACTTTTGGGAAAAACAATTATCCTGATTTAGATCTATTGACCAAATAATGAGAAAACTAAATTGATTAATGCTACTAGATGGTTTAGTATCAAAATTGAAAGCAACAATATAATGGATTAGTGATAGATATTTTTCTGATCATTGCCTAGTATATTTGTTGTGTCATAATATTAGTTGAGGTAAAATAAGTTTTCTAGTTTAACAAATGTTTGTTAGAGCATATTATAGATTAATTATTTAGTTAATTAATTATAGATCGATAATAATCAATTATTGAGAATTATAATTAAATATAAATTATGGTATATTATTATTAAATCATAATTAAATAATGAATTATGTGTTGAACTAAGTTTTTGAGTAGTTTCTGATGGGTTGAAACATTCCATTAAGTCCAATGAGAGATTTATGTCCTCAACCATTTAGTTATTTAATCGTTATCCTATTAAATAGTTCATCCTAATGCTCTAAACCCTAAACATCGATGCTGGTAGTCTACAACTCATATCTTTGTTGTATAAATGATCTCAAATCTTAAAAGTACGCCATTTATGATTTTTCTTTTTGTATAGATATGCTATAATTTTTATCTTTGATTCATGTCAAATTTTAATAGCATAATCATTTTAAATTTATGGAGAATTGTTGGATGTAACAACCCCGAACTTCATAGCAAAATATATTATATTTATTTTTTTTATGTTGCGTATTCCAAATTTCAAATTTAATTTGTTATAGTTATCTTCCAATATCTAACATATATTTTATTTTATTATAAATCATACAATTGAAATTTCTTGAGTGTTAAATTTTAGCTAGTTGAGATTAGAATGAGTAACTAAAAGAAGAATGTATCCCTTTATTAACCTCATCCATCTCTCGATCAATACAACCTTTTCAAATAAATCCACTTCCAAACTCTTATCCAATAGTAACACATGCAGTCAAATTTCTCTTACCACATAACAATTAAATATGATATCATGCCTTTTTTCTAAGAGATAAAAATAAACCAAAAGGGATAATGTATTCCATTGTCCCCTTTATCATGCATGTATACAAGATAAAGGGGCTTAATGAATGGAAGTTGTGGCTCATCATCTCACTCCTAAAAGGTTTAAAGTAATATAGAACCTCAACTTTAAAATCTCTCTCTTTTTTTGAGTGTGAACCGGATATTGTATCTCGAGTCTAGTAAGAGTACAATGAGCGGTAACTTTCCCTCAATTTCAAAACATTTCTAGGGTATGTTTAGGTTTTAATTAAAATAAATTCTTCTCTAATTCGATTTTAATTTTAACCTGCATATGAAATTTGAGACATTATTGTTGCATATTTTGTTTGAACTTGTTTATGTTGTTGTGTTTGTGCACTCTTATATGGTTGTAGTATGTGTTATGTTGTTGTGTAGTTATTTTATTGTGTTTTAGTTTATCTTGGAGATTGATAATTGTGTCATTGCTTTATCATTCATTATTATGTATACATGTTTCACATGTTTTGTGTTAATTGTAGATTTGTATTTAAATGTTGTTTGTTTGTCATACTAATATAAAAAAGTGCATTCTATAATGTTTAATTTCTACTTTCTCTTTGGAAATACTGTGTCACGCTAAATTGACATGACAATTTTTCTTCATATTATAGTTTGTATTTATTACTTTTAGTGTTTTTATTTTTTATTAATTAGATATATCTTAAGATTTTGATATGTGGTTGAGAGATTCTTGTAGACACAACAAAAAGAGATTGAAACTCGTTTGTGAGGTATTTTTTATGTTACTTTGGAGATGATGATAGATTCCTCAAAATATATCTTATTCTTTACTCCTAATGATCATTAGGTGTTTGAAGTGTCAATCTAGTTCAGAGTTTATTCCTCTATATTGATGTTTTTGAATGTTCTTAATTTATATATAAAAAAAGTCTCATTGAAAGAGGTGTCATATAAGAATTAGTATAATGTGTGAGAATTAAGAGGCAATAGTGTGTGAGATAAAAAAAATATTATACCACTTGAGATAGAAGGGGTTAAGGTGGAGAAAGGTGTTATTCTAGTGGGAGAGATAACAGTTACACTGGATGTTGGAGGAGGTAGAGAGTAAATGCTTATTTGTAGTAGTGAAAGAGAAATGGGTTTGGAAGATGGAATCCAAGATGATATTTTCAATTAATTTGACATATAAGTTACTAGTGGATGATCTACGAGGTGGAGGAATAGATTTTGACATCCCAATTAGGCATCAAATTTCACCATTAAATGTCTTATTGTTTGTTGGGAAACTACAATTTAATAGAATCCCAACAAGGAATATTTTTGCAACTCTTGGACTTATTGAATGAGAAACAAATATATTGTGGAAGGTTGTCGTAAAATAGAATCTACGAATCATTTTTTCTTTGAATGTCCATTATCTTCAAGAGTGTGGTATGATTTAACAATGTGGTTGAGAACCAAAATGGTGTTTCCAAATGAATGTATTGAAAAAATTGGCTTGTGTGACACAAGTTTGTGTGATTGGCTTATCGCTCCTACTTTGTTTGATTAGCTTTATGTTTGCTTGTTTCACAATCTCTCTATCCGCGTTATATTTCTGTTAGATGGGAGTGATTCTTGATCTAGGATGATGCACCACATTGGCATTTCACACAATGTTGTTGTTGTTCATGTCTCTATATCGTGTTTCAACATCTCCTTGTCATCCCATCTCTCATTATGATGTCTTACATCAAGATCGCCTTTTGTCATCATGGAGACTAGATCAACGCATCTCCCTTGGTCTGTTTTGTTGAATATCAATAACACCAAATTTTTTTGTCAACAACAACACCAAAAAGAATAACAGTGTGCCTCATCATCAAAGCTTTGCCCAAGCAGTGCGACAAAACAATGCTATCTCCATCACTCTACTCCCAAAACTATGTATTAAGGGAGACGAGGTATTGGGATGACAATTAGACCTAGACCTAATGGGTACCCGCAAAAAAACCCACAATGGGTAGGTAAAAACCCGCATAATAAGTATGAGTACGGGTAATTACCCGCAAAATTAAGTGGGTATGGATGCGGGTACGGGTACTATAGTACCCACCCCGCTCCACACCCGTATTTATATAAATATATTATTTATTTATTTACTTATTATATTAGTTTTTAGTTTAATTAATTATTTTCTTTTATGTTTTAACATCTATTAATATCATTAGACCACTATACTATTTATAATTGAAAGATAAATGATTGTAAAGTTTTTAAGAATTTGATTATGATGAATATATAAATAATTGTGACTTTATAACTAAGAGTTTTGTCTTATTAATTGTGATTTTATAACTTTACTTGCAACTTCCTATCAATTGTTTTTACGGATCTCAAATAATTTTGTCGTATGATTTGCAACTTCAATAAGTATTATTATAAATAATATAATGTATATTGTAACGAGTGTTCATTTGAAATGTTGAGGTAGAAAATATTTTGGTTTATAATACTTTATAATTTGATTTAAAATATTTGAATAACTTTTAAATTTAATCACAACAATATCATTTATTTATCGATCTATTTTAGTAAAAGCGTGGGTGATGGGTATGGGTACGGGCACTTAGGTACCCAGAGGGTAAGGGTACAAGTATTGAAATTGATACCCAATAGGGTACGGGCACGAGTATGAGTATTTTTTTAAATCACAGGTATGGGGACGGGTACTATAATACCCTACCCAAACCCTACCCATTGCCATCCCTAGAGGTATCTATTTGCATACCTAAGAAAGAGTTCATCACATGTCTCAAGGCTTGCAAGAACCATCTACATAGCGTAATCATCCTTACCAAGGATGGAAAATCTAAGAATTACTGAATTGAAGAGTAAGTTATCGTCTTTGTGGAATTTGGCCAAACACTGGGAAATGGTCTCCCTTAGAAAAGGTTATTGTAACACCCCGATTTTTAAAAGCGATAGTGTATTTTTTTTTTTCAAAACACATTCATAAAACAAAGAAATAAAAAAGGAAATGCCTTTGGATAAATATTTAAGTCATAACACAACGACAATTAAATCGACATAATTTACAAGCAACGGAATAGTTTTTGAAATACGAATCCAAAGTATTTACACATCAAAAAGTGGTACATGGGACCCATCGAAAATAAAATGTCATGCTGACAATATTGGTATAGGTACAGTCTTCCAATTTAAAATAAACACAATCTAAAAGAAAGACATCTAGTCCCTATACGTCAACTTAATCTGATCATTCTACAAAAAACTATACATCTTGAGTGATCTTCACGCGCCCCGCAAGATCCTCCTAACATAGCTCCAGTTAGGTATTTCCAACTACATTCCAATTCACAGGGTACGAACCGGTAGGATGGTCCTGGTTCTTATATGAGGGCAAAGCCCAGATTTCCACAATAGTTTAAGGGTTACCAACCGAAATTAACAATTAACACATAACATTTAAGTTTTTAAATGCACAACATAACATTTCAACTTAGCATGCACCTTAAAAGGATTTCCATATGCTAAACATTCATATAATACTTGTCAAGTAAAAATGAAATCAAAGATAAGGTTTTAATCAATCAAGTAATAAATCAATTGACCAGTCAATTGATGAATCGATTGGGCAATCGATTGTCTGACTCATAATAAAAGTTTTGACTAAGTAAATCGATTGGGTAATCGATTTTTTAAAGGTTTTTAGTGAAACCTGTATTCTGGGTTTAAATTAATCAATTGGATAATCGATTTCTTAAATGTTTTATTAGACCTGTGTCCCGTGATTAAAGAAATCGATTGAACAATCGATTGAAATAAATAATTGAGCTACTGTAACAAGCCAAATCGATTAGTTCAAAATATTTTCAAGATTTAAGAAAACAAGAAACATAATAATCGATTAGGCAGTCGATTAAGCTGGTATTACATTTTAACAGAATCGATTGGGAAATCGATTTTTCATGAAGTTTTTCTAAACTACATAAACTGAATTAATCACAGTTACACACAATTCCAAAACATAACACTTAGCAATTACAACACAATCACCACGACATCTTGAGTTTCAAAATGGTTTTGCAGTCAATCACACTTACACACAATTCCAAAACATCCACACTTGGCAATTATAACACAATTACCACGACAACTTAAGTTCGAAATGGTTTTGCAATCAAACACACTCACACACAATTCCAAAACATAACACTTAGCAATTATAGCACAATCACCACGACAACTTGAGTTCAAACACTCAATCATAATCTTGAATCAAACACGACTCGTGTGCCAAACACCCTAATGCAATGCGTATATGCCAAAATGCATGGACTCGGAATTCCAAACCAAAACCCTCCTCGAAGGGCCGTAAATCATAATTGTACCGCCTATCACATGACGAAGTACTAAATTACTGAGGTGCCACCTATCACGGGTCAACACAATTTATTAAAAATGTAAATCGTAAACGTACCGCCTATCATAGGCCGAAGTACTATTTACCGAGGTGCCACCTATCACGGGTCAACACGATTTACCAAAAATGTGCAGTCTATCGCAGACCTTACACGACGCGTCAATCCCCGCAAGGATAAGATGAACCAACAAATCACATGAAATCATCTTGTGGCCCATCCGGTCACCACTATCACCATGGCCCATCCGGTCGCCATGTACAATGAAATGCATGAGCATACTCTGACTCTATCCACAACAATCGTTAAGTAAATGCAGATATTAAAAGATTCCCCATTTTTAATACTCATTTAACTCTAACAATTTTTCACGACAATTATTAAGTAAACGTAGATATTAAGAGATTCCCCATTCTTAATACTCATTTAACTCTAACGATTTTCACTGCAAACATTAAGTAAACACAAATATTAAAAGATTTCCCATTTTTAATACTCGTTTAACTCTAATAATTTTCACGACAAACATTAAGTAAATAGAGATATTAAAAGATTCCCCATTTTTAATACTCGTTTAACTCTAATGATTTTCAAATTCCACACAGAACATACACAGACATATTCTCAAATTCAATCCACAATTCACACCAAATCACATCAATTCATTTTTCCACAAAATCCACACAAACACATCTCAAAATTTATAAATATTATTTATGAACAAGTCAAATACGACAAACACAAATCATCACAACCCACCACTCAAACAGATCAAATTTCATTTCCTCAAAATCATACATAAATGAGTTAAATTCATTTTCCACAAAACACTCATTAATATCACCAAAACCCAACTCTAAGATTTTACCCATAAAAGCATTAGATTCATTTTCCCCCAAATCAACACTTCAACCCTAACAAAATTCTTTTCCACACAACCACATATAAGTCACTAAATGCAAACTAAAAGTTTGGAATGACCCCTTACCTTAACGTGCGATTACGGTACCGCGAGTAAATCCGGTAAAATCTCTGCTCGCGACGTTGCTTCCAAAGTTAGTTCACTAGCACCGTAGCGTGGTGGTGATCAACTTTCCCTTCTATCTCTTCGCGAAACGAAGCTTAGATCTAGATGAAACGTGGAAAATTGTGTTTGACGGTTTTAAAATCTCTAACACCGTTTTTCTTCGTTTTCGAATCAAAGAGGAAAAATGAAGTTGAGAAATTCTTGTCTTCTCACCCACCAAGCCTTGGGTTCCTTTTCTTGAAGCCAAAGAAAGCAAAGAAAGCAAATGAGGAAGAAGAAGGGAGAATGGGTTCTCGCAAGATTGGGAACGAAGGAAACGTTTATGTTTCTTTCTCTGTTGCTTTCTTTTTCTTTCCTTTTTCCTTTCTTTTTCATTTTCCTTTCTTTTTCCTTTCCTGCTATTTCCCTCCAACCATATATATATATATATATATATATATATATATAATAATTAAACCTAAACCAATAAATACCTAAATATCTAAATATTTTAGATATTTATGAAAATCATCACTTCTCAAACCCTTTTGATAAAAATATCTACTCTCGTCACAACTCAATTGACAGATAAATTTTCAGCAACGAGTGATATTTTTAACAAAACTGTCCGGTATTAAATCGTTTGCAACGTAACTAAATTATTCTCCGACAAATAATTTTAATCCAATTTCCAAAAATATATTTTTGGCATTTAACTCACTAAATACCAAAAATTTGGCTAACAGCCTAAGAAATTCACACAAAATACCATAAAATTGTATAATTTAGGATTTAAAATTAAGGGTCTTACATTACTACCCCCATAAAATTAGTTTCGTCCTCGAAACTTAAAGTACGAGTAACAATTCACACTAGGTTTGTACTCAAATTCAACATACAAGTCGCCACTTGTTTCACCCGGCCTACTTGAAGAAAGCGTTGTCTACCCCTTTTCATAGGGTGCTTAATAACTCTACACACAACTATAGTCGGTAAGGCTCTACACACATCCATAGTCGGTAAGGCTCGTCCATTCCATTCAACATGATTTTGTCTACTTTCAACAAGAGATTAAGGATGACCAGTCCCTCAATTTGTCAATAAATAGTCAACAACCATGATAGTGGATTAGACTATCTTAACTGAATTGTAATAGCGCTTCTTGCAACTTACAACTGAGGTTATTCTAATGTATAAGCAGTCAACTATCTTCTCAAAGTCCACTGAGTTTCCCTTATTTTCCTATAACTTTGATCATGTCGACGAAGTACAATTTCCCATAGCTATGTCACATAGCCTCATTTGCATCCACTAGGTACAAAACATCCATTTGGTACCAAACCGAAACATTAAGTATGACACCAACACACTGAGCACAAAACAATAACTACGAGGACTCCTAAATTTCTCCATTGTCCACAAATCCTCGATTTTTCTTTAGTCTTACAACTCAAACCGTAGTGTTCTTATCAGTATGTTATTCCAATTATAACTTTAATAATTCTATCCCCACATCTTCTTGGTGATCCAAGCTTCCTCAAAAAAATTTCAAAATCATGCCAAAGACTATACTACTTAGGACACACAACATTCTTTTCAGTTTAGTGCTTCATTTCAAGGGTCACATTTCCAACAAAATCCAACTTGAATTTAATTCATATATCAGGGTCTACATTTGTCTCATGTCTAACACCTCAAATTCACGCTTCACTAGAAAATTTCTTACATACTTCGCAATTATGTACAAACTCAAAAATAATTCTCCTACATCTACTGCCAACATTCATTCTGATACTTCTCAATTTTGCTGTGTCCTTCATTTGCAACTTGATGATTATCCTTTCATTATGACAGGTCAAACGCATTGTATTCACTCCATCACTTTTCCATTTATGCAAACCTTAAATTTCTACCTCAAACCTTGATACATCTTCATTATAGTGATTCCAATAAATCAAGGCTTACTAATTTCCACCAAATTTTTCCATTTCATGTTCAATTGTTTCCTATTAAACAAACATTTAACTCCTGTGATTGACGAACACAATAACAACCCCCATGACATGCACTCAAGTAATGCCTTTATATAATTGACATACCTTTATAATAATAATAATGTCTGAATTATAGGTGAGATAATTCCTTTCCCGAATCTTTAATTATCATAAGCTACATCTCTATGTGCTGCTCCAACAAATTTCTTGGCACATTTTCCAATATTTGGTTCACTCGATGGATTCTTATTCCTTCTCAACCTTCACCTAGATACAAACTGAAAGAATCCTAACAATCGAATGCCCTAAAGAATTATTGCTCAAACGTTCCCTATAAACATTTCCTCAGAAATAATTATCTATAACTTCATCCTCATAAATTTTGCAGTAAAATATCTCAAAGACCCACATACCTTTCATTGTTCATCTAGTCACTAAAACACTCATTTTAAATCTCAACGCTTGATTTCCCAAGACCAACTGCTAAATCATAAATGATTCGTTACATCTTTTCTTTTCCACTTTCTATCATTGAATAGAATTCTAAAATTTGATCCTCAAAATCTCCAAACACTTCCATCCTTAACATGAATTATTTATCACTTGCCTGCCTCAACTCCTTCGATTATGAAAGTTTTAAGCATTACTTGGTCCTCCATCTAACCTTGTGGATTTTAAATCGTCAACTAAAAAAAATTCAACCATCTTAGGGTCCCAGATCAAATCTCGAATAATCCTTCCGACCTATCAAAATATTAACATCCTCTTAGTAATTTTCATCCTTTAATAGACTCTCAAAATTTATATTACCGCAATTTCGAAGTACTCTCGTACTCGATACTTCAAATTCTACTTAATGGTAACATAGAGTGCAATACATCAAGGCTTAACTCATTATATTTTTCCGAACGTCGCTCAAAATTCACACTTATGTGTCTATAGTTTCATCCAATATCTCTATCCACACTTACTATCTCCTAAACCACAAAGAGACTTGTCACTTATCAACAAAATATATAGTCCCACTCCTATACTCGTCATGAGATTCATACTTAATAATCCAAGTTGCGAATCTAGTCTAACTCGAATGCTCGACTTTATCCCTCAAGGTATCGACTATTCCTCAAAGCGTATTTTATCTAACCAAAGGAGTATTTACTCCTAATGTGCAGCGCTCCCTTAACTTCAATACTAGTCTCTTTCATTGACACCTAAGCACCAAATGCTATTCCAAATGGAAGCCTCATCTTCTCAACAATTCCATGATGTTCACATCTCTTTGACAGTTGTCAAACTTCATCCAGTTTCATCCTGAAATCTACCCGGAAAACATCTAATACTTTTCTTAACAAAATTCCTCCACTAAGATCTTTACTTGAAATCCCTTATTAGTCTAATGTTAATCCATCCATACTCATCATCTTCAAGTTAACACCAACACATAGCTTCTGTGTCCTTGGAACCATTTCATAAATTCCATGTTGTCATGATTTGCTTCAACTCTGCCTGACAATCCGTCATCTCGAAGTTCTTTTCCATTCCTTGAATCCACTAATTAGCTTTTTCCTGAGTTCTCATCACCCTTGAACTTTGGACGATGGTAACCATGAAAATCTTTCAATCCTGTTGACTTAATAGCACAAATCTCGTTTTCCCTCTTCTCTTGATCCCGTAGAGTCTTTACCGCTGTCTGTGCAACAATAGAAACGTTAATGTTATTCGTAGCTTCAACCATTTGATCATCCCTATTGATGTTCATTCTGGCCACGTCGTTCCTTCTTGGAGGTAGTTTTTGCCCAAAACCAACATTAAGAAGAGTGTTAACACCACTTCGGATAATTCCAAAACTAACTTTCAAATATATCAACACATAATAACTATCCCTGGTCTGACAACTCAGACCAATTACCCCGACGCATGATCATATAACGACTCTCAACCTACAGGTTGACCTACAATCTATAACCAAACTCCACATCCCCAAAGAAATCCAAACCAAAGCTCTGATACCACAATGTAACACCTCGATTTTTAAAAGTGATAGTGTATTTTTTTTAAAACACATTCATAAAACAAAGAAATAAACAAGGAAATGCCTTTGGATAAATATTTAAGTCATAACACAACGACAATTAAGTCGACATAATTTACAAGCAGCGGAATAATTTTTGAAATACAAATCCAAAGTATTTACACATCAAAAAGTGGTACATGGGACCCATCGAAAATAAAATGTCATGTTGACAAGTATAGGTACAGGCTTCCAATTGAAAATAAACACAATCCAAAAGAAAGACATCTAGTCCCTATTTGTCAACCTAATCTGATCATTCTACAAAAAACTATACATCCTGAGTGATCTTCACGTGCCCCGCAAGATCCTCCTAACATAGCTCCAGTCAGGTATTTCCAACTACATTCCAATCCACAGGGTACGAACCAGTAGGATGGTCCTGATTCTCATTTGAGGGCAAAGCCCATATTTCTACAGTAGTGTAAAGGGTCACCAATCGAAATTAACAATTAACACATAACATTTAAGTTTTTAAATGCACAAAATAATATTTCAACTTAGCATGCACCTTAAAAGGGTTTCCATATGCTAAACATTCATATAATACTTGTCAAGTAAAAATGAAATCAAAGATAAGGTTTTAATCAATTAAGTAATAAATCAACTAACCAGTCAATTGATGAATCGATTGGGCAATCGATTGTCTGACTCAGAATAAAAGTTTTGACTAAGTAAATCGATTGGGAAATCGATTTCTTAAAGGTTTTTAGTGAAACCTGTATTCTGGGTTTAAATCAATCGATTGGGAAATCGATTTCTTAAATGTTTTTAGTGAAACCTGTATTATGGGTTTAAATCAATCAATTGGACAATCGATTGGGAAATTGATTGGGAAATCGATTTCTTAAATGTTTTATCAGACCTTTGTCCTGTGACTAAAGAAATCGATTGAACAATCAATTGAAATAAATAGCTGAGCTACTGTAACAAGCAAAATCGATTGGCAAATTGATTAGTTTAATATATTTTCAAGATTCAAGAAAACAAGAAACGTAATAATCGATTAGGCAGTCGATTAAGCTGGTATTACATTTTAACAAAATCGATTGGGAAATCGATTTTTCCTGATGTTTTTCTAAACTACATAAACTAAATCAATCACAGTTACACAATATTCCAAAACATAACACTTAGCAATTACAACACAATCACCACGACATCTTGAGTTTCATAATGGTTTTGCAGTCAATCACACTTACACACAATTCCAAATCATCCACACTTTGAAATTATAACACAATTACCAAGACAACTTAAGTTCGAAATGGTTTTGCAATCAAACACACTCATACACAATTCCAAAACATAACACTTAGCAATTATAGCACAATCACCACGACAACTTGAGTTCAAACACTCAATCATAATCTTGAATCAAACACGACTCGTGTGCCAAACACCCTAATGCAATGCGTATATGCCAAAATGCATGGACTCGGAATTCCAAACCAAAACCCTTCTCGAAGGGCCGTAAATCATAATTGTACCGCCTATTACAGGCCGAAGTACTAAATTACCGAGGTGCTACCTATCACGGGTTAGCATGATTTACTAAAAACGTAAATCGTAAACGTACCGCCTATCACAGGCCAAAGAACTATTTACCGAGGTGCCACCTGTCACGGGTTAGCATGATTTACCAAAAATGTGCAGTCTATCGCAGACTTTACACGACGCGACAATCCCCGCAAGGATAAGATGAACCAACAAATCACATGGAATCATCTCGTGGCCCATCCGGTCACCACTATCACCATGGCCCATCTGGTCGCCATGTACTATGAAATGCATGAGCATACTCTGACTCTATCCACGACAATCGTTAAGTAAATGCAGATATTAAAAGATTCCCTGTTTTTAATACTCATTTAACTCTAACAATTTTCACGACAATCATTAAGTAAACATAGATATTAAGAGATTCCACATTCTTAATACTCATTTAATTCTAACGATTTTCACTGAAAACATTAAGTAAACACAAAAGATTCCCCATTTTTAATACTTGTTTAACTTTATTTATTTTCACGACAAATATTAAGTAAACAGAGATATTAAAAAATTCCCCATTTTTAATACTCGTTTAACTCTAATGATTTTCAAATTTCACACAGAACATACTCAAACATATTCTCAAATTCACTCCACAATTCACTTCAAATCACGTCAATTCATTTTTCCACAAAATCCACACAAACACATTTCAAAATTTATAAATATTAATAGTGAACACGTCAAATACGACAAACACAAATCATCACAACCCACCGCTCAAACACATCAAATTTCATTTCCTCAAAATCATACATAAATGAGTTAAATTCATTTTCCCCAAAACACTCATTAAGATCACCAAAACCCAACTCTATGATTTTACCCATTAAAGCATTAGATTCATTTTCCCCCAAATCAACACTTCAACCCTAACAAAATTCTTTTCCACACAACCACAGATAACTCCCTAAATGCAAACTAAAAGTTTGGAAGGAGCCCTTACCTTAACGTTAGCGTTAACGTGCAATTACGGTACCGCGAGTAAATCCGGTAAAATCTCCGTTCGCGACGTCGCTTCCAAAGTTAGTTCACTAGCATCGTAGCGTGGTGGTGAGCAACTTTCCCTTATATCTCTTTGCAAAACGAAGCTTAAGTCTAGATGAAACGTGGAAGATTGTGTTTGACGGTTTTACCGTTTTTTTTTCGTTTTCGAATCAAAGAGGAAAAATGAAGTTGAGAAATTCTTGTCTTCTCACCCACCAAGCCTTGGGTTCCTTTTCTTGAAGCCAAAGAAAGCAAAGAAAGCAAATGAGGAAGAAGAAGGGAGAATGGGTTCTCGCAAGGTTGGGAACGAAGGAAACGTTTATGTTTCTTTCTCTGTTGCTTTCCTTTTTCCTTTCTTTTTCATTTTCCTTTCTTTTTCCTTTCCTGCTATTTCCCTCAAACCATATATATATATTACTTAAAAAATTACTAATAATAATAATATATAGTATATATATATATATAATAATTAAACCTTAACCAATAAATACCTAAATATCTAAATATTTTAGATATTTATGAAAATCATCACTTCTCAAACCCTTTTGATAAAAATATCTACTCTCGTCACAACTCAATTGACAGATAAATTTTCAGCAACGAGTGATATTTTTAACAAATCTATCCGGTATTAAATCATTTGCAACGTAACTAAATTATTCTCGGACAAATAATTTTAATCAAATTTCCAAAAATATATTTTTGACATTTAACTCACTAAATACCAAAAATTTGGCTAACAGCCTAAGAAATTCACACAAAATACCCTAAAATTGTATAATTTAGGATTTAAAATTAAGGGTCTTACAGTTACTATGAGTTT
Organism: Cicer bijugum; assembly: GCA_037974875.1. Lineage (NCBI taxonomy): Eukaryota > Viridiplantae > Streptophyta > Magnoliopsida > Fabales > Fabaceae > Cicer > Cicer bijugum. The sequence goes on along the minus strand of JBBPBT010001178.1, from coordinate 65,736 downwards.
TATTTCTCATGTGTGGAGTACATCATCAAGGTTTGTTCTTTGGCTTCTTGGCAACTAAAGCCAATTCGTTGTATTTGTTTCCATGGAAGAAAGATTTTAATCCTTTATGTGTGAAACAAAAGTGCATTCAATGTTCGACTCATATTGCTAACCTTATGCAGATGTATTGGAGGCCAAAAATTTAATTCTAAATTGTTGTAAGTATTGGAATTCCAATATGTCTTGAAAGTACCATAAGCATATAGAGGCAAAAGCTCAATTTGATGTTTTAAAGAAAACACTCATCTTTAATTATATTTTTAAGATTCATATCATTTTGCGATCTAACTAATGCTTTTGAGTATCTATAAGATTATTAAAATGAATTTATTTTAATCTAAACATCTCACTCTCAAGAGAACAAAACATCGTTGAAAATTACATAGAAAAAAATGTTCTCTTTGTTGGGTTTTATGACATAATTTTCTTTCTCAAATTTAAGCAAGTTTTGTTATCTTAAATGCTTCTAAGTCAACTTAGAAATCGAAAAGAATAAAATTTATAGTTGAAGTCATTTCAAGAATATTGCATTTAAAACATATTGCACAAACAAGCTTATTTGAGGAATAGTGAAAGAACATTCTTTATGGTATCAAACAAGCGAATGTGTCATAAAGGTTTTGATTGATCCATCTTCACTTCCAACACTATTTTCAGATTTTATTTAGATCAATATGTGCAAGGCAACTCACACTTCGACAAACATTGTTGGCCCACATTTTTGGAAAAAAATATTCTCTTTGTTCTACCACTTGCAAGCACAAAAAGACAAAAACCAAGTACATACTAGTATAGGTGACATTTGCTGCTTTTTTCACTTCCCAATGTTGAATCAGAAAATCAACTTACAATGTCTCTTCGCTTAGCCTTCGAAGTCATCTTTTTGTCACAAAAAGTAGAAGAACAATCTTCTATTGAAAAAAAAAACTTTTTCTTTGAACTTCACTAAAACATGAAGAAACCTAATCAAGAAGATTTCTTTATGGATTCTCGTGTCCAACAACAATTTTTTTCTTTTGCAAACTAAAGCTCTCGCCATCTATAAATGGGAATGGATGAAGGAATGAAGAGCAAGAGCCAAAGAAACTATCAATAAACTGCATGTTTTATTCTCCATTTACTCACAAGGCTCTTTTTATCATACACACTTTAGTTTCATATATTCAATTTCAAACTCCATATTTCATAATTTGCTAATACATTACCTTTGCTTCTCAAATTTGTACTTGAGCTTTTCATAAGCAAATAACCCATACACTTATTCATATTCTTGTAAAAGTTTACGAAAATATTTTGTATGTCAATGTTGAGAGAAATATTGCATTAAGTATGTTTAGAATGAGTTTGTAAGCCTACTAAGGTTGTGATAATACAAGTTGTAAGCCTATTGAGGCTTTGATAATAAACAAAATTTTGTTAAATTGTGTTGATAAAACGTTCTCTTCAGCAAAATAGTGAAAAATCTCACAAGGGGTGAGGACTAGACGTAGCCCTAGATTTAGGGTGAACCAAGATAAATTTATGTGATTCTGTTTACCTTAATCTTTTACTTTTGCACATTAATCACATCACATCATTGCCATTTACATTTTCAATAAACACTTATGACTGAAAATGTTCTGTTTGTTTTAAACTAACATTTTTATCCAAATAACTACTTGAGATATTTGTTTTCAATTTAAATTTGTAAAGGTTACAATTCAAACCCACCATTCTCGTGACATATTATTCTACTTCAATTGACATCCAAGTTCTACCTCTAAAGGTGATCATTCTTACCATTATGGAGCATTCTCAATAGGCTTAAACAACTTCATCAAATAGGGCATCATTATCTCTTAGCTTAACTTTTTAGATTTCCATCAATTATATACTATTCATTTGTACTCCCCTTTAAATAGTCAAATTTTTAAGTTAAGACACATCAAATCATTATTCCTTCATCTTTCTCCTCTCCTTTTCGAAAACATAAATTCACCATGGCAAGAACCAAAGAGTCTATGAGAAAGGTTGTTCATGATTGTCCTTATTCGAATTCACCATGTCTTTCATCTCCTATTTCACCAATCTCACATTCACCTTCTCTACCACCTAATTCTTCTAAAAGTCCCACACCTAACCACATTGTTGAAATGGAACCATTAGATATGGCCCTTCTTCTTCTCAATCCTACAACCTCAGCTCCATACATTTCAATCACTTCTTAACACTTTGTTAAATCCAAGAAGACCAAATATGTTGATTCAGGAAAAATCAGAAGGTTTTCACATGTTTAAGCTAGAATCAGTACCAAGAAGAACATTGAGAAAGACACCACTATACACACCATCCATGATAATGATTTGGGGAAACTCCTTTTCTGCCAAAATATTTCTTCTAAGTCTTCTCATAATAGACCAACTCCACCTCTTTATAAACCTTCTCCTAAACTATCACAAAAACCTCTATTAAATCTTAAACCAAACCAAAATCACCCTCTTATGCCTCTAATAAAACACCTTCAAAAACAAAATCCAAATATACTCTTAAAGCTTATGAGCCAATTCCTGACAAACCAAAGAAAACCACTTCAAAGAAACAACTTATTTCTACCAAATCCTTTGAAAATTCCAAAATCAAAATCATAGAAAAGAAACCAAAGTTTTATTACCTTCCTAAGAATTACAATTTCAAAACAAGAACCGATAATCCCTTATTTTTGATAATGGCCATGATTTGATCTTTAAAGAAAATTGGATTGATACATCTATTCGAATAGGTTGATACTTCAACTTTGCCAATATTCTTCTCAAAGGGATTGATCTAATGAAGTATATAGGTCCGTTGGACTAGACAAACGTCTTTGAAATTCAATAAGTTTATTATCCAAAAGTTATTTGAAGCTTTTACTTCAAATCAGAAGTCTTTGCAGACAAGAACCTTCTTATCTCCACCCTTAAGGAAACTGACATCACTCTTATCCTTTATATGTTGGACAAAATTTTTAAACTCTCAATTGAAGGATGTAGATTATATGGTGACTCTTGGTACCAGACCCTCAACATTGATAAACTGAAGTTATCATAGAAATGTTTATGGATGAAACCACTTTTGACTTCTTCAATCTCAAATATGATTTCAAAATGTTATACAACATGTGTCAACATTGTTTACTTCCTAGACGGGGAAGAAAAAAAAAGGTATATGACTTTTACCTGTTGCTCATCAACCATCAATTTCATGGTCTCAAAATGAATCTTCCCTACATGATTCTTCATCATATGATGTCTACAACCCTTGATGTCAATAAAAAGACCACAATCTCATATGACATGGTTCTTAAAAAAAATTTCAAGTTTTTTCATAATTCCTCTAAATGAGAAGTCTCTCTCACTTCATTTTCAAATTCACCATAAAAAGTGAGCCACACAAAAAAGGGTCCTTCCTAAACAAGGAAGAAATCATACACGCCATCGGTCTAAGAACCATGTCAATGGGCTCCACTCAACCAGGTCCAGTTCTTTCTCTTGATCCCAAAAAAATTTGTAATCGAAATCGTATCACAATTTGTCCCTACTTTTGTGTCTCATGCCAATAGTTCCTCTTCTCGTTTTGTGTTTGACACTCTCGAAATTTTTGTGAAAACACCAAGTTTTTACTATACTTTTCCTATCCAACTTACGCAACCATCCATTTTTTCTCCTTACCTATTCAAAAATTATGTCTGCCAATGCACACCCTTAAAAGATAACCAAAATTGAGAAAAAAATATTTCAAAAACTAGGAAAGTTCTTCCTTACATCTTTGAGGCATTGGTGATTATGCAAAACCTTCTCATTCACAACTTGGAAGATAATGATATTCTTAGGAAACGGATTGTTGAAGAAGTCTGTCCCAAGTTTGGAATTGCTGCACCTCCACATCCCTCAAATCATCCACCAGCTCCCCAAGACATTCATATGCATTCCACCTTCTCTTCCTCTAATGCTACATCACCATCTATTTCTAGTTACAGCTGTTTTTGTCTACTGTGTTGAAACCATAATGGTTTTGAAGAAAAATTCCTTACTATTTTTTTTTATAACAAAAATAAGTTTGTGGGAATAATTCAACGTACTAATGTTCTAAATTAAGTGTGCATAAGAATAGGACAAACAAGTACATTCTAGACCTAGAATCTGACAATAGGAAATGCGAAAATTTGAGGATAAAACACAATCAGATGAAGAAACATGACCTGAGGAACCAATAAGATCAGAGGAAACATGCCCAACTGTGCGCAGACTTCGCTGCCTCTGATGCGCTTACTCCAATGTTAGCTTTGAAGCGCTCAGTTTGATTTTAAACTCTACCTCTGATATGTTCCCTCTCCCTTATAAAGCAATTCAACACAAGAAAAGCTAACTATGGATCTGATATTCACACATTGAAATCTAACTCTGATTATCATTTGTCTGATTTTGAAGAAAGTCAATGCCTCTAAGAAAAGTCAATGCATCTGACAAAAGTCAACACCTCTAATAAAAAAAGTCAACATATCTAAAAGGAGTCAATGCCTTTTGTGAAGGTCAATGATTTTGGAAGTTATGTATGTTCTATAAATGTAGCTTTGATAAAATCAAGATGATTCTAGATTTAGGGATGACAATGGGTACGGTTTGGGTAGGGCACTATAGTACTTGTCCCCATACCCGTGATTTAAAAAAATACCCACACCCGTGTCCGTACCCTCTTGGGTATCAATTTCATTACCCGTACCCTTACCCTCTGGGTACCTAAGTGCTCGTACCCATACCCATTACCCACGCTTATACTAAAATAGATCGATAAATAAATGATATTGTTGTGATTAAATTTAACAGTTATTCAAATATTTTAAATCCAATCATAATGTATTATAAACCAAAATATTTTCCACCTCAAAACATTTCAAATGAACGCTCGTTACAATATACATTCTAATATTTATAATAATACTTTATGAAGTTGCAAGTCATACGACAAAATTATTCGAGATATGTAAAAACAATTGATAGGAAGTTGCAAGTATAATTTAAAGTCATAATTAATAAGACAAAACTCTTAGTTATAAAGTCACAATCATTTATATATTCATCATAATCAAATTCTTAAAATGTTTACAAACGTTTATCTTTCAATTATAAATAGTGTAGTGGTCTAACTATTAATAGATGTTAAAACATAAAAGAAAATAATTAATTAAACTAAACACTAATATAATAAATAATATATTTATATAAATACGGGTGCAGGACAGGGTGGGTACTATAGTACCCGCACCCATATTCGTTTAATTTTGCGGGTAATTACCCGTCCCCGTACCCATACCTATTATACGGGTTTTTACCCTACCCATAGTGGGTTTTTTTGCCGGTACCCATTGGGTCTGGGTCTAATTGCCATCTCTACTAGATTAGGCAATAATACATGCAAAATGTTACCTCAGATTTGATACATGCAAATGTTGCCTCTGATACTGGTTGTAATACCCCAACCATTACCGTTATCGACGATGCTACCTCACGAACTTCTCGCCCCCTATTCACCCGATAGAAATAGGGAGTTTTTTTTTTCTTTCGTGGGTTTTGAGCTCGATACTTGAGAGATAAATACCGCCTCCACACAATTCCACTACCAATTGAGCTAGCACATACCGGGCTTGAATACTACTAATGGCAAAAACTCGCTATTTCCACTGGATGGATAAGGGGTGAGAAGGTCATGAGGTAACATCGCCGATAACAGTAATGGTCGGGGTGTTACATTGGTACTAGAAACTACTAGACAAAATTCTCAATTAGTTACCTACCAAATGCACCGAATGGAAATATTTGGCTAAATATGTTAAGTTGGTGTAAAAAGTTCGCATAGACTTGAAATATGCAAACAGTAATAATTTTCAAAACCGCAGAAACAATCAGAAATGAAACAATATCTATTTGCACCAGTTCAAAGCATCAATTTAGACGAGAACAAAATTGAAACAAGACAACATTTCAATTTAATTTTGAAGCAAGACAAATGTTAAGAATTTCATCTAGATAAGGAATTCTTTTTGTTTCAGCAAGCACTACAACCAAACTGCAATTGAAAAAAACTTACGATAATTCTTATCATTCTACTTTGCAAAACTTGAGAAAATCTGGAACAACATAGTTTGGACAGAACTAACAACAACGTCGAATCAAAATCTGGACCTGGAAATTTGAAGAACATTGACACAAACAATTGATCCTACTTTGAACGTCAAACACATTGATCAACAATCAAATACTTAGAATCAATTCAAATAAAATTACTCTTTGAATATTGAGCACTTGTACAAACATATATTCATTTAAGTGCTAGAGAGCTATACACATACATGTTCTCTCATTGAGAGTTAAACACTTAAAATTAAAATTCTTGTAAATTGATTCGATAGTGGTTATTGTATTTGCCTCAATGTGTTGCAGGAACAACCATAAAGTTGGGTAGACTTAATTGAGTGAGGTTAAGTTGTTTTGGTAATTTAGGTTGAATTAGTGGAAGAAATCCTTCAAGTGAAGGTATTGGACGTATCCAGCCAGGTTGATGGTGAACCAATATAAAATTCCTAATGTGTTCATCTTTGTCCATTTGCTTTTATTATTCAAATGACTTCGATCACCATTTCATAATTAAATTTCAAAAATAGTTTCAACAAACAATAACACAATCCAAACCCCATTTCTTGTGTTATTGAAACTTCATACTCCTTCTTTTGATGTGACAAAGGGGTAATGAATGATCGTTTTTTTTCTCAACCTTCAATCTTTTCAAACTAAGAACGTTATGGTTCGTAAAAGTGAAATAAGACAAGATCGTTTCTAGTTTGTTAATGAACCATTCTTCATTACAAATGTATCAGATTCATGTACACAAGATCGTATCAGAAAGATCCATTCCAAATTGTTTAACAAAGGCAAAAGATAAGCATCAAGATCAAACAAGTAAGACCAATCTCTAGATTGATAATGCAACAAGTACAATCATGATAGACTTGATAAGACACTGCAACTGCCCTCTAAGCAGTCTACAGAAGAATAGAGAAAATCATGACATCTAACATTTATCAAATGTTCTTAAGTCGAACACTTATATAAAACAAAAATGAAGATCGTTCTGATTATAAAGCAAGAACATTCCATCTTTTTATAAAAAACTTATCCATTAAAACTACAACTGAACAATTGGATTTCCAACAGCTAGATGAGTTGTCATCAACCTTCATAAAGCCTACAAAAGAAATCTCAATGTCAAGGATATTGCGAGTGTTTTAAGTGAAAACAATCAATCACTTAACCAATCATATTTGAAAATCCTAAAGCTCTTCAATCAAAGTAAAAGCTCTAGATCTTTTTCACTATTTTTAAAACTTCTGTTCTACTTAAATTTGAAATAAGCAAGAATTATTTTAAAAAAAGGGCAATTACAATTCAAACCCCCTTCATTGAAATTAACATTGTCATTGTCATTTCAATTCGCATCAGAGCCAACCTCTAAGGATTAGCACTAAGAAAGTGCTAAAGGTACAATAGATAAGGAAAACTCAACTAAAATTACTTATATTCAATATGTTGAAGGTCTGAAACATAATTTTCTAAACTAGATTTTTTTGGAGGTATGCCCAAAATAAATTTTGTTAAGGATAAAATATGTGATGTTGGTGCAAAAGGAAAGTAAATCAAAAGTAGTTTTCCTTCAGAAGATTTTATTTCAACTAAAAAATCTCTTAAACTACTTCACATTGATCTTTTTGATCCTATCAAAACAACAAGCTTAGGAGGAATGAAATATGGTTTTGTTATTGTTGATGACTTTTTATGATACACATGGGTACCCTTTTTAAAACCAAAAGATGACGTGTTTGATGGTTTTAAAGCTTTCTACAAAATGGTACAAAATGAAAAAGGCTCCAACATAACCTGTTTAAGAAGTGATCATGGACGAGAATTCATAAACTTTCTTTAAATTTTTTTGATAAACTTGAAATTTCTCATAATCTATCTTGTGCAAGAACTCCTCAACAAAATGGAGTTGTTGAACGTAAGAATAGAACATTACTAGAAATAACAAGAACAATGTTAGAAGAATCAAACGTTGAAAAATACTTTTAGGCTGAATCTATCAACACTTCAAGCTATATTTTAAATCGTGTGTCAATAAGGAAAATCATCAACAAGACACCATATGAAATATGGAAAAATAGAAAGTCAAATATTTCATACTTTCACATTTTTGGGTGCTACTATTATATTCTAAATAACAAAGACAATTTAGGAAACTTTGATTTAAAATCCAACAAAGTCATTTCCTTAGGATACTCAACTTATTCCAAAGGATATTGCATATCTAATTTGAGAACAAAAATTGTTGAGACAAACATGCACATATTATTTGATTATCTTGATACAACAACAGTTTGTTCCTCATAAAAGCGAGATCAATAATCAATCTTCATTTCAAACTCTTCAATGATGCTAGAAAATCATACGAGATCATCCACAAAATCAAATTATAGTAAATACATCTAATGGAAAAAGAACAAGAATTTCCTTTAAAGATGATATCAACAACAACATGGCAATGATATCTCAAATAGAGCCAAAATCAATCAAATAAGTCATAGTTGATGAATCTTGGGTCGAAACAATGAAAGATGAACTTCTTATATTTGAAAAGAACAAAGTCTGTACTCTTGTCCCAAATCCACAAGACCAAACAATCATTGGAACGAGATGGTTATTCAGAAATAAGTCGACGAATAAGGTAAAGTTATAAAAAATGCAACAAGGCTAGTAGCTCAAGGGTATAACCAACAAGAAGATATACATTATAATGAGACTTTTGCTCCAGTTACAAGGTTAAAAGTTATCAAAATCCTCCTTACGTATGCATCTCATAAAACTCATTAAACTTTTTCAAATGGATGTCAAAAGTTCCTTTTTAAATGAACAAATGTGTGTTCATCAACCTCTTGGTTTTGAAAATCAAAAGAAACCAAATCATGTTTCCAAACTTTCCAAAACAAGCCCCTATAGCCTAGTATGATAGACTAAGCTGCTTTCTAATTAAAAATGGATTCTACATAGGAAAAATTGACACTACAATCTTTAAGAAAATTGATAAAAATGATTTACTTATTGTTCTAGTGTATGTTGATGACATCATCTTTGGATCAACAAATGATAAAATGTGTAAGGATTTTTCAAATCTCAAGCAAAGTGAATTTGAGATAAACATTATGGAAGAGTCAAGATAATTTCTTAGTTTACAAATTAAACAAAATAAATATGTAATTTTTATATGTCTAGTAAAATACATACAAGATATGTTAACAAAATACAAAATAAATGAAGCCACAATAATGCAACTCACATGCATCCACCCTCCATTTTGGACAAAGATGAATAAGGAAAATCCATTTCTATAAAGGAATACAGAAGAATGATAGGTTCGTTGCATTATTTAACTACAAGTAGACTAGATATCGTGTTTGTAGTAGATTTATGTGCTAGATTTCAATCTTCACCTAAAGAATTTCATTTATCTGTTGTAAAATGAATTTTTTGTTATCTTATTGGTAATATTGGTGTAAGACCCTTAATTTTAAATCCTAAATTATACAATTTTAGGGTATTTTGTGTGAAGTGAGAGACCCTTAATTTTAAATCCTTAATTTTAAAGCCTCTATCAATTGAGTTGCGACGATAGTAGATATTTTTATTAAAGTAGGTTGAGAAGTGAGAGATGTGAGGTGGGTAATGACGATTTTATAAAATATCTATATATTTTAGATATTTACTTGGTTGTTGGTTTTAATTAATATAAATATAAATATTTATATATATATATATATATATATATATATATATATATATATGAAAACTTGAGGAAAGGAAGAAAATAGAAACGTTTTCCCTTGCTCGCGAATCACTCCTTCTTCTTCCTTCCACTTTCTTTGCTATCTTTGGCTTCAAGAAAAGGAACCCAAGGTTTGGTGGGTGAGAAGACAAGGATTTCTCAGCTTCATTCTTCCTCTTTGATTCGAAAACAAAGAAAAACGGTGTTAGGGATTTTCAAATCGTCAAACACAAATCACCACTTTTCTTCTAGATCTAAGCTTCGTTTCGAGAAGAGATAGAAGGGAAAGTTGCTCACCTCCATGCTACGATGCTAGTGAACTAAATTTGGAAGCGACGTCGCGAGCGGAGATTTTATTGGAATTACTCGCGGTACCGTAATCGCTCGTTAAAGCTAACGTTAAGGTAAGAGCTCATTCCAAACTTTTAGTTTGCATTTAGAGACTTATCTGTGGTTGTGTGGAAAAGAATTTTGGTAGGGTTGAAGTGTTGATTTGGGGAAAATGATTACACTGATGACAAAATTGATGATTACACTAATGACAAAATTCAAAGAAAAAGCACAAGTGGTGCATGTTAGTTTCCTGGAGAAGCATTAATAAATTGGTCATGTAGAAAGAAAAATACAATTGCATTGTCAACCACTTAAGCTGATTACGTCTCAATTGCAAACTGTTGATCCCAAATTCTATGGTTAGAAAACCAACTGGAATACCTCTCTGTAAGTCGTTGAAATATCCCAATTTAGTTTGACTATACGAGTGCTATCAATCTCTCTAAAATCCACATTCAAAATTCATGATCTTAACACATTGAAATAAAATATCATTTTATCAGGGATCATGTTAATCAAATGGAAGTTGAATTAATTTTTGTTGAAACAAACAATCAACTCGCTGACCTATTTACCAAACCCATTGTTGAAGAAAATTTCAATTTCGTCAAGGAAAAATTAAAAATGATTAAAAATTCAATCAAACCTCTTTGTAAAAAATAACCAGATTATTCTGGTCAAAACCAAGAACATTCTTGTTCTTTTTTTGTTTTACAAACAATCACTGTTTTAATCTCTATAAGAAGATCAAAAGGTCAACTTTCATCAAAAAATAATAATCCTTTTATCAAAAAGTAACGGCTACTCATGCATATATTTGCCATATCAATTCTACAATCCTCCTTCCCAATATCATTTGTCCCCTCTCAACCACCCTCACGTGTGACATCTTCTTTATTCAACTTTCCCTTCATCATCTAAACATCGTCCTTCTCTCACCCTAAAACAAAACAAAGTGAAACTTCTTTTTCTACAAAAACCCTCATCCTTTCTCTTCTACGTTTCTTCTATTATCTCTCACACAACAATGGTGCACACCAAAGCTTCTACTAGAACCCACATCCAGAAACTCCATCTCCTTCACTATCTCAATCTCCTTGTTGTTCACTATTACCTCCACCTAGACCAACACCCCGAAAAAAATCTTCTTCAGAGAACACATTCTCTAACTTATATCATTATCTCTCGAACCCATCTCACTTGCTCATATCTCCATTGTCCTTCCATCCCTTTATAAATGCAACCCTCCTACGATCAGCGAAACACCTCATCTCAAGAAAACATTCATAAAAAATGGCTCTGGTAGTACCTATTCCAAAAGCAGATCAATGAGGTTCATGGCCGGAGTTGGCACCTCAAGTAAATCCAAATGTATTGATACAACCATCTACACCATCTCCGATGAAGATTCTGAACCTAGGTCACCACTAAATGTTCCACAATGAAAATTGGAACATTATTCCAAACCCTATAAAACTTCAACTTCACAAACCAATTTCACTTCAAACAATATACATTTAAAATCAAAATTCATTCCTTCAAAACCGACCCAACTAATTCCCAAATCCAACTCATCGTCTACTCTTTCTCAATTTTTAGCCTCATACAAAGTCAAAAACCCTAAAAAACCCTCTCGAAAAAATACAAATCCATAACGTTCTCCTTCAAAACCCACTTCATCCTAACGTTCTCCACCTAACAGAACCTACTTCATCAGGACGTTCTCCACCTTGTCTAAACCTCCAGCTAAAAAAGTTTCTTCCAAAGTTCTCATCCCTACTCTATTATCATCTAAATACCAAAAAAATGTTTCATGAAAAATGGACCAAACGACCCATTGGTAATGGTAGAGTCTTCATGTTCGATAATATTCAATATGAAGGTACTTCCCAAACCTCTCCCCAAAATATTCAACAACGTCAGTCAACATTCAATTCTACCTCACTGTGGTAGCCATGAATATGTCTCAAACAATGATGCTCTGGTCATCTACCATCTTCTCCGTTGCAAGAAACTAAATCTCCCTAATCTCATCATTCAAAATATGGTTGTTGCGACAAATAGGGATTACAAGAGAAACACTATTCCTTATGATATCTCTCACATGAAGCATGTTCCGTCAATTACATCATCGATGTCCATTCCTCACACCCAAATTGCTATATCTCCAAGATCAATAAAAAAAACGACATGCAAGGAAACCATTGTTGAAACCAAATGTTGAACCTAATATTTCTCAAATACATTCTTCTCTTCAACCAAAAAGACTCAATTTCTCTGCTACTTCATCAGGCTTCACTCATTTTGGTGTTAATTCCACCACTGAGATTTCAACCTCTCACTATCTTCACAATCTGACTCTACAAAGTCATCCATGCTCTCAGCTCCATCATCAACAAACATCTCTAATATCCCCAATCTTTGTCTCACCTTAAAAAACCATTTCCTTTCAATTTGGCATTAGTCAATATTTGACCTTTCCCAATTTGGATCCTCCTGGCCTATCTGCTCATCACACAAATTCCACATTAGCAACTCTTCCAGCAATTAGCACAACTTTTACCTCCATGTCCATATTTTGCACCACTACAGCACCCTCTCCAAGTTATCTTGCTTGTGCTCCTCACACAGATGAAGATCAGTGTCCCTCCAAACGATCAAAAATTGAGAAAAGTACCTCCAAAACATGTAAGGAAATTCCCAAGATATTTGCTACCCTATAGACAATCATTGCTCGGGAAACCCATCAAGACAACAAGCATGTGATCTTAAGGGATAGTATGGCTTCCCTGATTGCACCTAAGTTGGGACTAGAACCACCTCTGCCTAATCTATCTCCAACCTTTCCAGATCTTCCACAACCATCTCTTTCTTCATCCTTTGAGGGTTCCTCCCCATCTCTAGGCTTTTAAAGAAATTGTGTTATTCTCTACTCCTTTTTTAATTTGTCAAAGAGGGAGAATTAATTATGAGATTTTAACTTTTCAAAAGTCATTTTGGAAGAAGAAACGAAAAAATTCTAGAAAAATGAAAAATCGTCCTTTTTCACAACCTTCAGTCTTATCAAACCAAGAACGTTATGGTTCGTAAAAGTGAAATAAGACAAGATCGTTTTTATTTTGCTAATGAGCTATTCTTCATTACAAAGGTATCTGATGTATGTACACAAGATCGTATTAAAAAGATCCATTCCAAAAAGTTTTACAAAGGCAAAAGCTAAGCATCAAGATCAAGCAAGAAAGATCAATCTCCATATTGATAATGCAAAATGTGTAGCCATGAAAGACTTGATAAGACAATACAATTGAACCTCTGAGCAATATGCACACGAAACAAAGAAAAGCATGACAACTAATAGTTGTCAAATGTTCTTAAGTCCAACACTTACTCAAAATAGAAATGAAGATCGTTCTGGTTATAAAACAATAACATTCGATCTTTTAAAAAAACACTTATCCATTAAAACTACAACTAGACAGTTGGATTTCCAACGACTAAACAAGTTGTCATCAGCCTATAAAAGGAATCTCAAGGTCAATGATATTGCTAGAGTTTAAGCGCATGCGATCAATCACTTAAACAATAATATTTGAAAATCCTAAAGATTTTCAATCAAAGTAAAGGTTCCAGTTCTGCTTCACTAGATTTAAGGATCTTTTTTTATCAGTCTTTTTGCTAAGAATTTGAACTCAAACAAGGGTTGAGTATATTCTAATCTATCAATCTCTTTAAATCATTTCATGTGAAACTCAAATCTATTGTGTTAAAGATAGGTTGAGTGAATTGTAAAAAAATCCTTTTGTGGTTAAAAGGTGATTTATAAAAATCCTTTCTAAGATTGAAAGGTAACTGTTGAAAATTATTTCAAGGTAGAAAGGTGAAATATTATAACTGATCAAGATTGATCTGGAAAGTTAGTGTAAAAATCTAGAACGGTCTTGTTTGCACACTTTAGTGAAAAAGCTCACAAATTGTGAGGACTGGACGTAACCCATTTTGGGTGAACCAGGATCTATTACTGTCTGATTCTCTTATCCTTATCTCTATTTATTTTTGATTAACTAACCAAATATCACGTAGGAAGATTTTCCTATGATTTCACTAACCAAGAATTTTCCTGTGTTTAGATTTATCTTAAGTTAACTAAATTTGAATTAAGCAAAAAGTGTTTTAAAAAGGGGCAATCATAATTCAAACCCCATTCGTTGTAATTGAAATTATCATTTTTGTATGATGACTAGACATAGCCCAAGATGAAGGATAGCCCAGGATAAATTTGTGTGTGATTCTCTTTACTTTTATCTTTTACTTTTGCATATTACTCATACGACATTACTACCATTTACATTTTTCAATATACACTTTTGCCAAAGAATGTTCTAATTGTTTTAAACTAACATTTTTATCCAAGTGACAACTTTAGATATTTCCTTTTGATCTAAAATTTTAAATTTCACAATTTAAACCCCCTTTCTTGTGACATATTATTCCACTTCAAAGAAAATCGTTAGAAGATTGAAACTTTGGTCACTTCGCTAGAGTTCTTGTTGATATTAATCTTGACCCTGTCATCTATAATCAAGTTCTTGTTGAAATGGAGCGATGTGCTTTTTGTGTGGGCATTGAGTATGAAAACTTTCCCTTTTTCTAAAATATATGTAATAATATAGGCCATGATGCCAGAAAAATGTAGAAAAAAGGAAAATGGTGAAGTGTAAACACCTCCTGATTGAAATCAACTAATGTCCTAAAAATGACTATGTACTAGGGAAAGGATTTAACAACTTATGAAGTGCCAAATGAGGGAAACTTTAATGATATACCTATTATTGATGAAATTGTTAATGCATATGAACATAAACTCGTTAATGAAACTTTGCACATTTACAAACTAGTTCACATTGCCCTTAGTGGTGCTAATAATGTCTCTGCTAGTGATTTTCCTGATAGTAGTCCTTTATTGGGTTATACAACTCTAACTTAGAATCTGCAACAATACATGATTCGAGTTGTGGGCAGTGGGTCACAAAGTTAGAATAGTAAGTTACAAACATAAAATTATGAGTTTGTGATATAAACTCAAATGGATCCTCAACATAATTGTGCGAATATCATGGACAGGGAGAACTTGGATTCTTTACAATGTAAAGATGATGGTTTTAAGTCAGCTCTCACTAAATCCCAAATGTAGAAATTGAAACAAAGAATTGAGAGTGAAGTAGCAATGTCAATTACAAGGAACGGGGGTTTGAATTGTAATTGCTCCCTTTTTAAAATTCCTTTTAAATCTCAAAGTATTTAACTCCAAATTGATCTTAGTATGAAAACAATAAATGGATAACGTTCTTCATTAGTATTATATCAATAAAAACTTCATGATGTGATCAATGCTAAGTGAGTGATAAATAAATGGAGATAAGGGAAAGATAATTCACACAATAATATATCATGGTTTACCAAAGTGAGTTACGTCCAGTCCTCACAACCGTGAGATTTTCACTATGTGCTTCAAAACCAAGAATGTTCCCCTTCACACCTTTTCTCTTGATCACACCTTGACCAATTATAATCTTTACCTTTCAATATAGAGAGTATTTTTACAATCACCTTTCAACCTTGAAAGGATTTTGACAAACACACTCAATCTAATATAAAAGATAGACTTGAGTTACAAATGATGTGTATGATAAAAATGTTTGGGATACTGAAACTTCTCAATACTTGTTTGAGATAAATAAAGACAAACTCAGTAAATGCTTATCCAAAGATATAGTGAAGAAAGACGGAGTTTGCTTGAAGAGTTTTTGACTTGTTCTTACTTGAACAAGTGTTAATAGATTTGTAGATTGAACTCTTACCTTCATCTTCCAATCAATCTTCAATTTATAGATGATATAAGGCTTTGAATATTTAGTTTAAAATGAATATAGTCATTGGACACACTTCCAAAGGGTTATATATATTTTAAAGCAATTAAACATGTGTTTAAATTGTTGTCTAGAACTTTCTTGACAATCGAAGAACGTTATTGCTTTTGGGTCTGATGGGAAATGTGAATGAGTGAGTGAATATGTTGTCAACTGACAGTTTAGTACTGTTGCAGATCAAAATTATGTAGAGCTTTCTACATAATATTATAAGTACAATGTACTTGTGACCTTGTTCACATCTCATTAATTTGGAGATTGATCTTGAGGCTATTTTTCTCATTTGGACATTCAACTCGAGTTCTGGGTTTCACCATGGATTTGAGCAGTCTTGATACTCATTATATTGTGGTTTGGACTATGGAAAATGACTTGTTTTAATTCTCCCTTTAAAAGAGAATAAACATAATGTTCTTTTGTAAAACAAGAACATTCTTTGTTTCTGTTTTGTATGAGTGTTGGATTTTGACACTTCTGATAGTGGTTGCATGCCAAGCTTTTCTGTTTTGTACATGTGTCAGTGATGTAGTGACTTTATCGTTGTTATCTAGTTTTTACTTGTTTACTTTAGCCATCAACTTTGGTGGTTAATCTTGCTTTTTATTCTTGATGCACTACTTTGCTTTTTTTTTTTGTTGATCTTATGGAAAAAAATATGTCCAAAATGATCTTGAGTATATAATTATGTTCATTTGTAATGAATATTGGTGATTTGCAATGTAGATTGATGTATTTTCGCAACCCAAATCAATCTTGAATTAATGAAGACTTTGTTCTTTGTAAACTAGAATGTTCTTCGATTAATGCTGTTAAAACCAGAACATTCTTCGTTTTCAGACTACTGTCTATAACGATCTTTGTTTTTCAGACTATTGTCCAAAATGATTTTCATTTTTCAGAATGTTGTCAAGAATGTTCTTTGTAGTTTTCTGTTTGATAACCAAAATGTTCTTCATTTCTCAGAATTGATCTTGCTTCTTTCAAATGATCTTGCTTCTGATTTATAACATAATGTGATCAATGATTGTTGTATGAATGTACTTGATTATCTTCTTCATGAAGATGCTATCTTGAAGATGTAATAATCATTCTCTTGAATGATTGATATATGATACACTCCTTTTGAAATTACTTCATTATTGAGTGGATACTTATGTACTTTGATGAAGTGAATGACTTTTTGCTTGTTCACTTATGCAATTCATGTTTATTAAACAAAACTCAAGTGCATTTATTAGTAGACCGTCATTCATAAAAACTTAATCATTTGTTTCATAAGGTTTGTTGTCATTAAAACATACGTCAAAAATATTTTTACCTTGCAAAAATGTTGTGCCAAGAACACTCGTTCTAGGGTTGCTAATGTGTAGTATTCCTCATGAATAGTCTCTTTTGGAATCTAAGGGGTCTTGTCAAAAATCAAAGGATCCTTATTTTCTTTTCATAGTTGAACTTTGGACAATTGCTGATATATTTTTTACCTAATTATTGGGAGTTGTTTAACATGAGATTTGTTGCTATTAATGATAGGAATAATTTAGTTCCTAATATTTGAATTATTTGTTCTAATAATTGCCTTCCCCCACAACTATTGTCAACTGAACCATATTTTTGTACGTGATTAACTACATGTTGCAGTTGCACAAAAACAATAAATGTTCATGAAATACATTTTATTTGGCCATGTGAACAAGCATGTTCCGTAGCAAAAGTTTGAAAAATCATCATGGTTGTGTTTTGCATGAAAGGTCGGACTTTGTGCACCACTAGAAAAATATAAGATCGTCCTCATTTTGATGTGTATTTAGTTTATTAATTTCTCTCTCCATTAAAAGTCTATATTAACATACTCTATTTGTTGATGACATATATCGTCGATCACTATACACTTATATAAAACTGAGATATCACACTATAATTATCATTACTCCACTTTACTCTCTCACGGCGATATGCATAAGCAAGAAAGTGAGAAATGATTATGCCTTTTTAGAGAATGTTTGCAAGTAGGTAAAATGACACGACATAATGAAAATATAAGCGTGGAAGTGGAACTCGTCTTATAGTGAAACGTGGAAGCACTTTGATCACGCACACATCCTAATTTTGCAATAGATCCACATAATGTATGAGTAGGATTGTGTTCTATTGGTTTAACACCATGTATCTAAAATTCTATCAGACCTTATTTTTATTAGCCTATTATTATTACCCATACAATCTTCCTCCCAACCTCCCAATAAGTGCATGTGTAAACCTTACATGTTTTTAGATTTAGTAATATCTGAGTCATCTAATCCAAAAACTGGTATTGATATCTATTTACAATCTTTGATTGATGATTAAAATAGGTTGTGTAAGTAATGGTGTTTTGACATATAATATTATTCTAAAACAATTTTTTTATTTATGAAAGCAACTTTAATTTAATGTGGACCATTAATATTTCTCCATCAATTTCACACAACAAATATCAAATAAAAATAAAAATAGCACAAACAAATTTATCATGAGTTGAAACATTCTCCATTCATATTTTGATATCAAGTTTAATTAAAAAAGCAAAAAAACACATCAACAATACACATAAAGATACCATATGTTATTGAAATATCATTAGTAAAAATAATAATTCTAACAACCAAATTAATTTCTTTCATATATGTCTAATGGTAAAAAAAAATAATACAAGATCCATATTCTATGATTTAAACCATCTTCATAATTTTTTTTTATTAATATTCACTCATATCTACTATAGGTAATTTTTTACATGACCTATTGACATGTCATATATAGAGCCACAAGGGTGTTGAATTTAGTGATACCATCCTTAAGCCCTTGACTTAAAATACCACACCGACAAAACAAGTTTTTTGCCGTTATGAACACTACATGTAAACATAAAAAAAAGAAAAAAAATAAACAACACTAAACTATAATAATGAACCAATCAAACATCACACTCAAATGATAAAATAAAAAAAGACACATAAAAAACTTAAATTAACATTAAAAAAAAATTTATTTTAATAAAATAAGATAATAAAATAGGGTTAACTCCAAGACAAAAAATGAATTTAAACGAGGTTAACTAAACTGAATTGTAACAATGGTAGTAATCAGTTAGAAAGTTTTAATCAATGTTTATTTTCAGTTAGAAAACAAATCAAGAAAGGTGTCGTTTCCCTCTCCAATTTCAATGTCCAATTTCCAAAACTTCACACTTCCCTCACCCACCTAAAAAAAGTAACCTACAATCACAACCAAACCAAAACCTTCAAACACAACAAACCCAACAACAACAGTTAAATCAAATCTAAAAAAAAAAATTTAACATCTCCGATGAAACGAAACCACAGTTCCCACCACAAGAACAACCAAAACCCACCTCGAAAATGGCTTATAATCCCAACTCTCACAATCTCCCTCCTTCTGCTCTTCATCCTTCTACTTCTTCCCCACACAAAACCCTCTTCTTCATCCCCTTCTTTTGACAATTTCACAACCCAATTGAATCTTCCAAAACTACCCAAATTCGCTTACTTGTTAACAGGTACAAAAGGGGAAGTTTCACAGCTCAAAAGGGTTCTTCAAGCAACTTACCATCCAAGAAACTACTACCTTCTTCACCTTGATCTTGAAGCTTCTGATGAAGAGAGGCTTGAGCTTGCAAAGTATGTGAAGAGTGAGAGGGTTTTTGTGGTTTTTAGGAATGTTATGGTTGTTGGTAAAGGTGATTTGGTTACTTATAAGGGTCCTACTATGATTGCTTCTACACTTCATTCTGTTGCTTTGTTTCTTAAAAGGGTTGCCGATTGGGATTGGTTTGTTAATCTTAGTGCTTCTGATTATCCTCTCTTCTCACAAGATGGTTAGTGTTTTTTGTTTTTGTTTTGGCTTAGTTTTAGAGTTTAATTAACTTCATGTAGAATCTAAGGTAGTCTCAAATAGATCAAGGTTTTAAATGTCAGTCAGGATCTATAAAGAACTAACACGGACCATAGTTTTAAATTGTGGTTGCACTTGCAATTGCGGCTGCGGCTGCTGGAAATGGAAGTGATTAAATGTAAGCAAATGTGACGGTGTCTTGTTGGTGCTCGACATGACACCTCTTCAATCTGAATTGCTGGTGTTAATGTGGGTTGTGATCCTTGATACTGCGGAGAATCGTGGTTAATTGAGGCTGTTGCACCTCAATTGTGGGTCTGTTGTACTTGTATTAGCCGGGGCAAACTTTGATGTCACCTAGATCACACTTGCAGACTTTTTTAAAACCCTAGTAGTGGTTACATTGCGATATTTGATATTGTAGAAAAAATTAAATACACACATGGTTGATGTGGCTTCTTTTCTTGATAATTGAACTTCATAAGAGAGCTTCTTTTGCATATACTATGATCCATTGTTTCATGCAAGCTTCCCTGAATAAGAATATTTGTTTAGTTTTCTTACAAATAAAAATCTTTTGAATCTAGAACTAACTAAAGTAGCAAGCTATCCCCTTTTGCATTGCCCTGGAATAAATGCTGCAACCAAATGCTATAGCTAATTAGTGACTATAACTTTATATAGTTGTGTTTTCAAAGCAGAACATAAATGATTAAAGTCAAAGCTGACTCTTGAAGTGAATCTTCAATTCGATTCATATTTGCTATCATTGATTTCACAATGTTAAAAATTTATTTCTATTTGTGAATATGCTTCACCAAGTAGAAAAATGAAATACTTTCTATATTTGGGCAGGGGGGGTACATGGTAATCCTCAAGAACATATTTATAGCTAATTGTTATATGGATAGTTGGATACTCTCAGGAAGTTGTATTTTATTAGAAAGAAAAGGAGAAAACTCCCCCAGTTACATAAATATGGCGCAGAACTTTGGGTTCTGCACCCCCTTTGTGCAAACAAGTGTTGTTCAATAGTGGCTATAGCATAGTTGAGTTTGAGGAATCACTATGTTATGCCACACAATATCTAGTATAAAATGTTGTCAAATAGTAGCGGAATTTGATCAAACTGCTATTTTCCTCAATCCTTTATTGACAACACTCATGCAAATGTCCCTAGCTAAGAGACAAGATTATCTCCCTCTCTTCCCCAACACTCGTGCAAATTTGATCCACTAACTAACTAACTAACGGGGCTATCTAACAATTCTATTTCCAGGAAGTTTCATCTTGTCCTCAGGGTAAATGTCTGGAAAAAAAGAAGAACGACTTACCGTTGAGCTTCTGTAATTCCTTCAGCAAACAACAAAGTGAGACATAGAATGTTTTAGCAGGAAGCTCTATAAAGACAGAATTTCAGATGATCTCTCTAAAGACTTGTTCAGCTCCAAATTTGATGTAAAATTCCTTTATAATTCCTGCCCAAACTCTGAAGTAATTTAAATCTGGTGACTTCGATGGCAGTGGTCAGTGACCTCCATGGCTTACACTTGACCCTTACCCCTTTGTTCCACTGTTACTGTTATGTGGCACAAAATGAGGGTTTCCTTCCCCATTTCCCTCTTTGTTTTATTACTTATTTCTCATTCCTCTTTCTCCGCATCTCTTACTTGTCAACAACTTCTCTTTTGAATTTGATCTTCTTCCGTGTTTTTCTACCAAGCTTCAAACCCTTTATCCGATCACACTATTCTTGCCTCCATGCAGGTTTTCACCATGAAGAATTTTGTCAGAAATGATGTGAGGTTACGTTACAAAACATAGAGAAAACTACCCTAATAACACAAAATTGTTGCAAAACTTTGAGGGTCAGCACCTCCCTTATCTCTTAATGACAAGATGATTTTCGTCTTCTCTTCTGTTATCTATATTCATTGTGATATCCTATTCTCTATCATTCATAAAGGTGTCAGTTTAGTAGTAAGATTTTAACTTTGTAACCTCAAGGGTCATAGTTTAAATCCCCTCAGAGGCTCGGACACATTATTAAATAACCATTAGTGTCACTTTAATTAACATGAGGCTACTAACTAATTATAACTAACTAACTAATGGGGTTATCTAATAGATACCAAAGAAAATTAAAGTTTAGATTCTCATTTGATCGCACTCATTTAATTAATTTTGTGGTTGTATAAGTCAAATATATTACTGATAGAATCACAGAAAAATAGGAATTTGTGAACAGTAAATCGGTAGAGGAAATGGAAATTTATTGTTTTATGGAAGAAGGGAAAATTCTGATACAACGTATAAGCCAGAGCAAAGCTCCTCCAGAGAAAATAATATCTCCTAATTCAATGGTAATAATAATTATTCATGAACAATCCCCCTACTACCCTCCTTAATTTATTCCCTATGTGTAACTGAAATTCCTAGGATTCAATGAGTTTCTCGGCCCTGTCATTAATAGGCTGCTTATTCTCCTTTTTACCCTTGTGGACATACGTTATCCACACTGCAGATTTGGGCCTTTCACTAGTCTTAGGCCCACTAATTCTATCATTACCGCCATCCGGAACTGCAGCATTGTCCTCAAGGCTGAGAGATGGAAATTGACTTTTTAGAGTAATTCATCCTCCCAAGTTGTGTCTTCTACAGCTCTTCCTTTCCAACGTACCAGCCATTGTCGCACCAGCCGTCCTTCTTTCATCACTGATCTTGCAGCCAGCAATTCTTCCGGTTCTTCCCCCTCTTCTGCTTCCATTTCTAACCCGTCGGGTAGTTGAGGTTCAGCAGAATAGTCTCCAATAGCTTTCTTGAGTTGTGAAATGTGAAACACTGCATGCACTCTACTTCCTTCAGGTAACTTCAACTTATAGGATACTGCCCCTATTTTCTTTAGGATCGGAAATGGTCCAAAGTACCTCGGAGCTAGTTTCTGATTAATCCTTCTAGTCACCGTCTGCTGTCTATGGGGCCGAAGCTTCAAAAATACCCACTCACCCACTTCAAATGAATATGCTTTTCTTTTCTTGTCCGCATACCTCTTCATCTGTTCTTGGGCCCTGTTCAAATGATATTTAAGTTGACGTAAAGCCTCATCACGATCAACCAATTCAGCTGCTACTGCTTCTACTTTCGTTTCTCCCTGTAAATATCTAACCACAGTGGGTGGTTTTCTTCCATACACTGCCTCAAACGGTGTAGTTCCTGTAGACACATGAAATGTGGTGTTATACCACAATTCAGCCCAAGGAATCCATTGCGACCACTCCTTCGGTTGCTCCGATGCAAAACAGCGAAGATATGCTTCTAAACACCGATTCACCACCTCCGTTTGCCCATCCGTTTCTGGATGATATGACGAACTCATACTCAACATCGTTCCTTGTAAGCGAAACAACTCTTTCCAAAATAGACTCACAAACAATGGGTCACGATCACTGACAATGGATTGTGGCACCCCATGAAGACGCACCACCTCTTTAATAAAGATTTTAGCCACCTTCCTCGCAGTATATGGATGTTTTAAGGGAATATAATGTCCATACTTGGATAATCTATCCACCACTACAAAAATTGCTTCAAACCCATTCGATTTTGGGAGACCAGTGATAAAATCCATCGAAATATCATCCCAAATTTTCTCCGGAAATGAGAGGGGCTGTAACGAACCCATAGGAGAGGACGCAGCGTACTTTTGGCGTTGACACACATCGCAACTCTGCACAAATTCCATAACTGCCTTTCTCATTCCTACCCAATAAAGATTTCCTGCTATCCTTCGATATGTGCGAAGAAAACCTGAATGGCCACCAGTTGGCGATGAGTGAAATTCTTTCAACAATAAAGGTATACAACCAGAATTTGACGATAACACCAGTCTGCTACGGTAGAAAAGTCTCCCTTTGATTAATTGGAAATCTGGCCAGGATGCAGGGTCTTGTTGCAGCTCTGTTATCACCTTCTGCAATTGGGAATCATTCATAACTTCCTGCTGAATTTGTTGCTCCTGCATACATATCGGAAAAGAAGTAATCCCTTTCAACTCTGCTTCTTCATGCATTCTTGAAAGAGCATCAGCAGCTTTATTTTCTGGACCTGGCTTGTATATCACTTCGAAGTGATAGCCCAATAATTTTGCTATCCAATTCTGCTGATCAGCCGTAGTGATGCGTTGTTCGAGCAAGTGTCGTAAACTCTTTTGGTCGGAGTACACCACAAATCTTCTTCCCAACAAATACGGACGCCAATGCTGAACTGCCAACACCAACGCCATCAATTCTTTCTCATACGCAAACTTACTTAAATTTTTCTTGGACAACGCCTTGCTGAAGTAGGCTATAGGCTTCTTTTTCTGCATCAAAACTGCACCTATTCCTCTTCCGGATGCATCACATTCAATCTCAAAAGGTTGTGAAAAATCTGGTAATGTTAAAACTGGGGCTTGCACCATAACTCTTTTAAGATTCTCAAAGGCCTTCAACTCTTCTGTACCCCAATGAAATCCTTCCTTCCTTGTTAGTTCTGTCAATGGTTTAGCTATCTTTCCATAGCCAACAATGAATTTCCGGTAATAACCGGTCAGCCCCAAAAATCCCCTCACTCCTTTGACATTATGGGGGATTGGCCACTCCAAAATGCTATTAACCTTAGATGGATCCACAGCCACACCCTGTTCGATATTACGTGACCCAAATATTCCACTTTCCTACTAGCAAAATTACATATTTTTTTTTATTAACGACAAAACAGTGGTATTGTAAAATCTCCAGCACTTGATATAAATGTGCTAAGTGTTCTTCCCATCCCTTACTATATACTAGGATATCATCAAAAAATACCAAGACAAACTTACGGAGGTGTGGTTTGAAAATCTGATTCATGGTGGATTGGAAAGTGGCTGGTGCGTTCGTCAGCCCAAACGGCATCACTAGAAACTCATAATGTCCTTCATGAGTTCGAAATGCTGTCTTATGCACATCCCCTTCTTTCACCCTTATTTGGTGATAACCGGATTTCAAATCAAGTTTTGAGAAAAATTTCGTTCCATGTAGTTCATCCAATAATTCGTCAACTACCGGAATTGGATATTTATCTGCCATTGTAACCTTATTCAATTCTCTATAATCAACACACATCCTCCATGACCCATCTTTCTTTTTAACTAAAATGACTGGACTAGAAAATGCGCTAGAGCTGTTTCGAATTATACCTTGGGTCAGCATGCTCTGAACCTGTTTTTCGATCTCTTCCTTATGGTGGTGAGGATAACGATATGGCCTAACAGTCGCAGGACCTGCATCTTTCTTCAATTCAATTGCATGAGTTATATCTCGTTCAGGAGGCAGCCCAGTATTCTCTTCAAAAACTCCCTTAAAATTCTCCAACAAGTCTTGAAGCTCTTGTTGTTGATCTTGAGTTAGCTCCCGTAATTCTTCATTTGAAGTTTGACCCAATTCTTCTTCCAACAAACTATTAAGTGTTTCAGTTTGCCCTTGAAGTGCCTTAGAATTAGCCATGTCTTTTGTGGTAAAGAACTGACCATGTAGTTCCACCATTTTTCCTTCCCATTGAAAATTGATGGTCATTTTCTCCCAATCAAAGGTCACCTTCCCAAACCTTTGCAACCAAGCCACCCCCAAAATCATATCCAAATCACCCAATTCCAAAACAAAAGCATCAATATTAGTGATGAAATCATCTAATTGTACTTGCAATTTTCTACACCTCCCCCTAGTGGACACACGGTGGCCGTCTCCCAACCTTACTCCCATCGACCTTCCTTGTTCCACTGTTAATTCCAACGCAGTAGCAACACGAGGTGAGACGAAATTGTGACTGGCGCCACTATCTATTAAAACCACGATAGAAACCCCCTTTAGACTTCCTTTGAGGCGCAAAGTAGTTGGAGGCGTTTTATCTAAATTTTTCTTTGCTTCAATCATATCAAACAGTCCCATGGAATTGCAATCAAGAACTTCATCTTCATCCTCCAAAGCTTCTATGGCAATCAACTCACCTTCTTCGTTAATCGTCTCGTCGTCTCCCAAAATCACCAATCGGAGTTGTTTATCAGCACACTGGTGAAGAGGATGATATTTTTCCCCACAACGAAAACACAACCCTCGTGTTTGCCGCTCCATCAGTTCCGAATACGGCAGATGCTTGAGGCCACGGTTGCGTTCGCCGCTGACTCTTCTCCCTTCATCGTTTTCAGATCTCGCTATATTATGAGAAACGTTCGAGTTTGCATTTGAGGCAGATTGAGTCGAACCGGGTTTGCTGTACACTGACCCGGTTAAGTTATTATTAAACCCACTTCCAGCTCGGGTCGAACCAGGGTTATAATGAATTCCAAATCCTTTCTTTCCGTTGGGCCCCGATCCACTTGGCCCACTTCCCTTCCAACTGCGAAGCCCACCCACACTACCACCTATTGGAATCAAAGACCCGCGTAATTCTGTTTCGACGTCACGAGCAATCTTCATTGCTTGCAATCTGGTTTGTGGATTCAATGTACGCACCTTCAAGCGAATGTGGTTCTTGAGTCCTCCCATGAAGTACCCAAGGTACTGCTCCTCCGGTAATCTTGCTACTTGTGACGATACATATTCAAAGGTGGTAATGTATTCATCAACTGTTCCCGTTTGTTGCAAATCTTTCAACTCTTCAAAGGGGTTATCACTTTGTCTCCCACCATATCTTTCAATTAACGCTTGTTTCAACTTCACCCAATTCAAATTGTCCTCTGTCTCACGCAACAAATTAAACCAGTGAATTGTTGCTCCCTCCATGCTTAGCTTTGCCAATCTGACTTTCACCTCTTCCGACGTCCCTTGAACTTCAAAATACGTTTCCGCTCGCGTGATCCAGGCCACAGGATCGTCACCATCAAATGATGGTAACTCCACTTTCTTCACTGCCATTTTATACTCTGTCACTAAGTCTTCAGAATGAGCGTCTTGTTCCCCCTTTTCAATTGGTCGTTGCTCTAACAACCTTGTGAACTCGCTCATCATCATTTCGCGAAATTCCTTCAACTCCTGGCGAACAGATTTTTCCACTGCTGAGAGTCTTGCTTCAACTGCTTCCATTCGATCTGACAGCTTCGGTGGCATGTACAACGTACAAAAATCACTGGTACTTCTTGAAGATCCGGCAGGTCGGACCAATGATAGAATCACAGAAAAATAGGAATTTGTGAACAGTAAATCGGTAGAGGAAATGGAAATTTATTGTTTTATGGAAGAAGGGAAAATTATGATACAACGTATAAGCCAGAGCAAAGCTCCTCCAGAGAAAATAATATCTCCTAATTCAATGGTAATAATAATTATTCATGAGCAATCCCCCTACTACCCTCCTTAATTTATTCCCTATGTGTAACTGAAATTCCTAGGATTCAATGAGTTTCTCTGCCCTGTCATTGATAGGCTGCTTATTCTCCTTTTTACCCTTGCGGACATACGTTATCCACACTGCAGATTTGGGCCTTTCACTAGTCTTAGGCCCACTAATTCTATCAATTACTTTCCTGGGGTTTTTGTTTTCGGATCCTAATAAACTTCATAATTTCACAAACATAAATTTTTGTTTATTTTGCTGACTTTTATATACCTTCTTGTTTCAGATCTCTTGCATATCTTTTCATTCATGCCTAGAGACATAAACTTCATTGAGCATACAAGTAATATGGGTTGGAAAGAGTAAGTATATTACTTATCCTGTTATCCATTGGTATCCTCTAAGTTTGTTACTAAACTTGAATAAATTCTACACATGATCATATGATTTGTGTACTCTAATTGTAACTTTGATATCAGATATCAAAGAGCCAGGCCTATCATTATAGATCCAGGCTTATATCATTCAAGGGTATCTAGTGTTTACTATGCTAAAGAGAAAAGATCTCTCCCATCTTCGATCAAGTTATTCACAGGTAATGATTTTCTGCATTCTATCATTCTTCTTCTTCTTCTTCTTCTTCTTCTTCTTCTTTGTCATACATGTAGCCAGTAGCCTCTTACTATCTATGCCTACAATTATGTCATATATGTTTCTTTATGTTATATATGTTTTTTTGGGTAAACCACCATTTTAGTCTCTGAAACTGTAGGGCATTGTCACTTTGTTCATTGACTTAGCCAAAAACCCAAGTTAGTCCTTAAATCATTGAAACTTCAGTCAATTTAGTCATTGACGTTATAACGCAGTCAAAGACTATTTTGATAGTAAATAGTATTTTTCAAGGACTTTTATGGTAGTAACTTGTATCTTTCAGGGACTATTTTGAGGATTTGAGAACTAATTTGAGTTTTTTTGAGTCAAAGACCAAAATAACAGTGTCCTACACTTTCAAGTACTAATATGGCGGTTTACCCTATGTTTCTTTTTTATTTAATATTTAGTATTGTCTTTGAAATTGTGTGCTGAGTTTTGTTTTTGGTAGACAATGATTTGCAAATTCTATTTTCCTAACATTTAAGACCTATGTTTTTATTTTATCTTTCCTAAATTAAAGTAATATATTTAATATCTTTTGTACGTTTTTCTAAACGTATCCTATCCTAAATTTTTCAATAAACAACATATTTCCATGTCGGATATGTATTGGATCTGATACCCATATCATGTACGTGCATTAATGGTCTTAAAGGATCAATATCGTATTCATTGTCTCTTTAGTCTGCATAATATATTTTGTCAGTGTTGTTAAAAAGCGGTTATAGCGGTGCTATAGAGATATAGCGTAGCAATATTTGAACAAATTGCTATTGTTCCGCAATATGCTATTTAGTACTAAATGTTGTCAAATATCAGCTATAGCAACGGTATAGAACTATTGCACAACGAAATTTGAACAAAGTGCTATTTTTTGCGACCTCCAATTGACATCACTGTGTTCTGTACATACTCTCGCAACTCTTTAGTCAATAATGCAATATTTGATTTGGGATTAATAATCTAGTTAGATATTCAACTGCATTATATAACTTAACAGTCTAACTAGCCACAGTGATCTATAACACTTTTGGAAAAGTTGTTAAAATATTTGTAGTGTCTTTTGCTACAAAGCTTCTTCAGTTGAGCATTTCACTTATCAATGAATAAAATCAGTATTAGTTGTTCTAAATATGAAATAATCTCAAGTACATTTACTTCACGGCCAATAACAAGCCTAAATTCTCCAGGAGCACACATCATTTTGATCCACATCACTGCTATTGATTTAAGACATTAAACTATTTCATTTATTTTAGATATTAATCTAAAAAAAATTAAATATACTTTTCTCTACTTTCAAATGGGTGTATAAAATCTTTAAGACTTACTATATCTTTGGTCTTTGTAACATACCTATTTTTTTTGTTCCTGTATTTTTTTCTCTCAAATTGTTCATGAGGTGTCAGATCAATTGTAAGAGTTCAACTTTGTAATCTTCAGGGATATAGTTCAAATCCAACCAGAGACAGTTGTAAAATGGTCATTAGTATTACCAATATTAAAATAATTCCCTTCAATTTTTGAAAAAGAAATTCTCTCAAAATGGTCTAGTATTTCTCTTTCAAAGTTCTTATTGTTTTGTTTTTGTCCCTATGTTATACATTTTTCTTTGTTTTAGTCTCTTTAATATTTGTTTTATGTTCAATTAGTCTATATGATAGAGACTCAAATAAAAAAAATGTATATTATAACAAATCATTGTGAGAAGGAACCATTGTGAGAATTATTTTTTTATAGACAAATGAAATATAGAGTATATATTAGGGGGACCAAAATAGAGTTATATAAACTGGAATTATGACTGACCAATAGTTATACCACAACAGTCATGTTTTATTTACTGCACTAGGTAGGGTTGGTAACATCGATCAAACGATGTCATAATGTTTTGTATTTCTGAAATTTTTTGTCATAGGTTTAACTCTTGTTTTCAAATTAAATTTTCAAATGCTTCTAAAAATCATTTAGCTAACAGCATTTTATGATTTTCAGGCTCTGAATGGGTCGTCCTTACAAAACCGTTTCTCGAGTTCTGTGTTTGGGGTTGGGACAACCTTCCTCGCACACTCCTCATGTATTACACAAACTTCCTTTCGTCGAACGAAGGCTACTTCCACACTGTCATTTGCAATCATAAGGATTATCAAAACACGACTATAAACCACGATTTGCGTTACTTAAGGTGGGACAACCCGCCAAAACAACATCCTTTGTCGTTGAAATTGGAGCATTTTGAAGACATGGCGCGTAGCGGTGCGCCTTTTGCTCGAAAGTTCGACAAGGACGACCCGATTCTTGATAAAATTGACAAGGAACTATTAGGAAGGTCAGACAGTCACTTTACTCGTGGTGGTTGGTGTGTTGGTAATAATCTAAAGGGAAATGATCCTTGTGCTGTTTATGGAAATAGTGATGTTGTTAAACCTAGTTTAAGATCAAAGATTCTTGAGAAACTGATGTTGAAACTATTGGATTATGAAAATTTCAGGGCAAAACAATGTAAATAATCTGTTCTTGCAATGTGCAAATTTTTATACATTATGAACAGTTATCCATTTATTTTGACATTATCTCTTTATTTTTTACCAACCTATAAGATATAATTTATATGCACATGCACTTTGAGTGTAAGGATATTTTGATTTATGAGTATATATTTGTCCTTAATTATAACTCAATTTTCTACTAATGAGTCGATATTGTTAGGTTATATGTTTTGTCTCAGATTCGAACTTCAGAACTCATAGTTGTGTGAGTTTACGGTAGTATATCTATCCCTTCTACATACCAAAAAGAAAATTATAGTTGTTTAATTATATTTAACTTAAAAATTATGCAAATGGTGGTTTGAGATCGATTGATAGTGTGAATTTATATCCCGTGAGGATATCAAATTTATTTTGTTGTTTTAATGAGTTAATGAAATTGATATTAATTTAATGTATTACTTAAAAAATTAAAAAAATTAAAGATGTTAGAAAAAATCAAATATTTATATATAGAAAACATTGAAAACAGTGTTTTATTTTTTGTGCTTCTTATGGAAACACTAAAAAACATGAAGCAAAATAAAAATAAGGTGATAATTTTGTAATAAAAATAACGTATTTTTACGAAATAAATATGTATTTAACCTTGCAATTAACGTAAGAAAAGTATTATTTGGACGCCTATATATAGTAAATATGTCTTTAACCTTGCAATTAACGTAAGAAAAGTATTATTTGGACACCCATATAATTTGTTGTTAAGAAAAACTACCTTAAATAAGTTAACTTTGCAGCAAAGAGGAATGGTGTATCCACAAACTAGGATTGGATTTACTCATTCAAACAACTTGTTTTCTTAAACTAGTCGTGTTTCTTAAACTAGTCGTTTTTCTCGTTTTATATCATCTAAGTAATTCAACATTATAAGCTATTTCCTAAAATTTAAGTATTCGAATTCTTTTAACAAATAAATATCTACATATTAATTTCTAGAGACTTTAGATATTTTTAATGCTAAGTGATCTAATTTTAATTTTTTTTTACATAATTATTTATGCAGTCTTTTAACTTAATCTCAGATAACACTGTAGTCTTTTATCTTTTTTTTTCTTCTAGATTTAGTCCTTTATTAAATTTTAAATTTTAAATAAACCATTTGATGTTTTATTTTTTAAAATGTTAATAACAATGTTATTTTTTACAAAAATTCATCAAAATTTTTAAACAAAATCCATAAAACTAATTATCATCTTCAATATAATAAAAATTTCATTAAATTAATAGCTCAAATCTTCAAATAAACTCATATTTTTATTATTTATATTTTTGAATTTTTATAATAAAATTAAATAAAGAATCAACTTAAAAATAAATAAATAAATAAATAAAAGATTGAAGTAATATCTGAAATTAAGTTAACAACAATCAAAATCATATTTAACAAATAAATGCTCGATCAATCGTGTTAATTGATGACCACTGAAAAAAATATTGTTTTAAATAGTAAATAACGACGAAAAAAAAAGCGTTATAATGACGGTGTGTCTAATAAAGACCATTCAAACGATGGTTTAAGGGTAATATTTTGAGTAAAAAAAATTATTTTTGAGTAAAAAAAAATTATTTTTGAGTAAAAAAAAATTATAATAATAAAAAGGAAAGGTAAAATAATATTTTATTAAATGAAAACAAAGTTAAAGAAATGTAAGAGTTTAAAAAAAAATGTAAATCTAAATGAAATAATAGAAGGTGTGGTTCACCGTGGCTGGAACTATGTTATTTAGCATCGTGAATCATTTGAGTTCTGTCATTGATTGTCGTGTGTTGATCATTGGAGTTCTGTTGTCGGCCACCATCAACCACCATTTTTTTATGTAATTAATAATATATTAACTTTTTATTTTTAAAATAAAAAATTAATATATAAAAATATTTTAAAATTACTTTTTCGTTTTTTAGATATTAAAAACATTATTTTTAAATATTATCAAAATAGTTTAAAAAATATTATTTTGAAAATAACATAACAAAGAGTTTTTTTTAAATATTTTAAAAATATTTATTTTTTTGTAAAAAATACAATTTTTATAAAAATAAATAGAACTATTTTTAGGAATAATAAAACATTTTATTATTGTAGGTATATAATTTATTATAATGTTAAAAAATTTATTAGATAAATTGGCCTTTCATTGATGATTTCAATACTATTTTAGGAGCATATGAATATAGATGATATAGTTGTCCTTCTAGATTGCCTATGGAGGATTTCTAAAATTGGATTCATCTATCCACTAGTGGTGCTCAATACACTTAGTTGGATTCTTGGAATATCAGCTCTTGTCTCACTTTCACCAAATCTAATTATGATCAATATCCCCTTGTGCTGGAGTTTCATATCAAAGAAGCTAGACACATATATTCATTTAAGTTTATGAGGATGCAAACTTCGCATCATAACTGTATCAATGTAGTGAAAGCTACTTGGGATGAACAAGTTACAAGTTGCCCTATGTATGTGCTTAATCAAAAATTAAAGCTTTTTAAATGCAAGTTTAAAATTTTGATTAATGACGTTTTTGGTAACGTTCATCAAAGAGTTCAAGGAGTCGTTATAAATTTGAATAGCATTCAAAATGTTATTTATTCTATTGGTTCCTCATATGATTTATTGAATGAAGAGCAACAAGCACAAATAGAAGTTAATTTAAGCTCTTAATTTGAAAAAGCAATATTGGCGTCAAAAAAACTAACATTAAATAGCATTCTGACGGTGACATAAACACCACTTTCTTTCATAAAACTCCTAAAATCATATATGCCAACAAAACTATTTTTAGCATTATTCATAATGATGGTTTGGTTCAGGACCCTATAAATATAGAAGTCAAATTTGTTTCCTTACTTTGAGGATATCTTCAATTCTAATAATAGTTGAGTGGATGATGGTATGATTTGAAGACACAATCCCTCATCTTTTGGATAATTATATGAGTGTTATGCTTATTAATCTACTTAGCTTGGAAGAAATTTGTAACATCCAGTCATTTTATTTTATTTTTATATTTTTACCTTAGTAGTAGAAATAATTGTTAATGATATTATTTTAATTTTTTATAATAATAATAATAAAAGCATTCGATAACAACGGTTAAAAACAAGTTTCATGGCTTAGTTGAAATTTGATGTCCCCATTTAATACACGTTCCCCACTTTTCCCACTTAGAGCATCTCCAACGGAAGGCAAAATGAGTTCGTCCGCCAGCGTGTAATTACTTAACTTCCACTTTTTTGTGGGTTCACCGTTGGAGTTGTGCCAATGTGTCATCACGGTACTATCCCGTAGGAACGGTGCTTCACAATTTAATAATAATAAAAGTATAACTGCTACCTTTTATTAATTTATTAATAATAATAAATTTATTCTTTTTTATTAATCTATAGCTGTTAACTTCTTTTTAATTTATTAAATAATAATAATTTTGTAATCATTAGCTATTTTTTAGTTAATATACACCGTTAGCCTTTTTTTCTTCCTTTAATTAATAATTGTTAACTCATTAATAGGAACAATTTGTTATAAAAATTTAAGTTCAATTTTATTTTAATTTTAAATTAAAATAATATATAATAATATTAATTAGAATATTTAAATTAATATTTTAAATTGTAATAAAATTAAATATAAATAAAATATTAATGTATAAATTAAAGTTATGGGATATAATATGGTTTTTTAAAAGTTAAACAGTACAGAAGGAATGAATTGATTCAGGGTGATGTGGCATAATAGAACCTAATTAAATTGGAGTTCACCGTTGGAGTAAAAAATGAATGGGTTCCTTCAAAATGATGTGGCACAGTGGACCCCATCTAAAGAACCCATCTTGAGTTCAATCTTAATATCAGCCACATTTTCTCCAACGTTTCCCATTTAGTATTACGTTCCCTAGTTTCCCCCTCACTTAATACTATGTTCTCCATTTTACCCATTTAATATCACATTATCCATAAAAATGAATAAAACAAAAGGGACGCATTCCATTCAAAAATGTTATGCGATATAGAGAAAAGAGTTTAGGAGAGAAGAAGAGGGAGATCATTTTGATAGAAAAGGTAACCACCAAAAGAGAAAAGAGAAGAGTAACTTTATTCTCGAATTTGTTAAATCAATATCAGAAAAACATTAATTGTGCATTCGTTAACCGTTAGATCGGGCTGATTTTTGGACAGCAGGTTCAAAACATTCAGATCCATGTTTTCAACGGTCGGATCGGCGAAACGATGTTCAGAGAGGGAGAAACCGTGCTCACACAGCAGCAGGTGTGAAATGAGTTAGACAAGAGTTTGTGAAACATAATTCTAAATACAACTTTAGTAACGGTAAGGGCATCACTCCATTTGTTTTTTTACTTGAATTATATGTGATATAAATGTACAGTTGATGTTGTGTATTGGTTCTATTTGTGTGTTATATGGGTTACTTTTTTTTGACTGCCCTATTTCTGAAAAAATAATACGTAACTACCCCCATTTGAAACTAATCTTCCAAATGCTTTTTTTTTTTCAATTTTTTTCACTCTTACAAGTTGCCATTTGGAATGGCAACTTCCTTAAGGAAAGCCAACTCCCAAATGGCGACTTCCAACTTGTTTATAAAAAAAAAATTGAATTTTTTTTAATTTTTAGTAAAATTAAATATATAATTAATTATTATAATTCATAAAAATACATAAAAAAAAGAAATAGAAATTTAAATTATGAAAAATTTTAGTAAATCCAAGTTTCAAATGGGCATTTATAAAATAATTTTTTCTTTAAAAAATATTTTAATTTTTATTGAAATAACAAAAGTAATATATATATATATATAACTAATATAATTCATAAAAATAGATAAATAGAAATTTTAAATTACAATAATATTTTAGGAAATCCAAGTTTGAAATGTCAATTTTTAAAAGGTTAGTTTTTTGTAAAAAGTAATTATTTCAATTTTTGTTGAAATAACAAAA
>JBBPBT010001178.1:11627-29786 GCA_037974875.1 Cicer bijugum | reverse complement strand
TGATTTCTCAAAGGTTTTTCTTTTTTTTTTTTTAAAAAAAGTTATTTAAATTTTTATTGGAATAACAAAAGTAATATATATATATATATATATATATAATATAATTCATAAAAGTAGATAAATAAAAATTTTAAATTACGATAAAATTTTAGGAAGTCCAAGTTTGAAATGTCGATTTCCCAAAAGTTTTTTTAAAAAACATTTATTTCAATTTTTATTGAAATAACAAAAATAATATATATATATATATAATTATAATTAATATAATTCATAAAATTTCATAAATAGCAAATTTAAATTACGATAAAACTACACAAATAGAAATTAGGATAATTGACTAGAGCTGGCTGTAACATTTGGACAATGTTTTCGAGTATGACCAGTTAATCGACATAATCCACATTTTCTCGGTACTTTTTCTTTAACGTCCATTTCATTTCTAATACGGGTACTATTTGGACGACCTTTTTTAATTCTCCGCATTTGAGGATTGTGATATAATGTTTCACCTTCATATGTGGGTCAATATCCTTCATTAGGTATAGGTGAAAACTCTTCTTTGTAGATATTAAATACATTAACAACCTTGTACACGTCAGATATAAGCACTAAATAGTTTTGACGAGCATAAGAACATGCAACTATGACATGTGAACAAGGAATATGTATAGCTTGAAATTTTCCACAATCACACCATTTTCTTTGAAGGTTGACTTCGAAATGACCGATTGGTCGCACCTCTCTTGGGTTTACTGTTTCATGCACCATGAAAGAATAATGATTTCGATCGAATTGCATGACTTGGTGAGTATTAGATTTACCAACTTCACATTTAATCTTGTCCATGCAATCGTCTGTGTATACTCGGCTAGAAGCTAATGATGCCTGATGTTGTTGTCCCCTTTCTACATATAAAACTCCCAATCTATAGAATGTCGATTGTACCAAAACAGTGATTGGGAGATTGCGTGTACCCTTGAGCACTGCATTGATGGACTCGGAAACATTTGTTGTCATGTGTCCCCATCGTCGACCTTGGGAATAAGCGATAGTCCATTGTTTTGGGTGGATATTATCGATCCATCTTAAAGCCTCTGGATTTTCCATCTTGATTTCATTGCGGTAATACTTGAATGATGTCTCATTTAATGCATATCTTATAAGAAATGATGTAAAACTTATCAAATATGATTAAGTGATAAATGAAAAATATACTAAGAAGAATTAGATAATTACCCATACAAACAAGTTTTCTTTAAAGTCCCTTGTCCTTGAACTCTCTCATGAAATTTTGTGCAATGTGTCAGATGCAGTACACATGTGTTAATGGAGGATCATGCCGACCATTATTTGGATTATTATAAGCACTCTTAATGGATTTGTGTCTATCTGAAATCAAACAAATGTCGACTTGAGGTGTTACATACCTTCTTAGTTTTTCAAAAAAAAGCTCCAAGCACCCCCTGTCTCACCTTCCACAAGTGCATAAGCAATGGGAATTGTATTTTTGTTTCCATCTTGTACAACAACAAGCAAAATAGTCCCCTTGTACTTTCCGTACAACCAAGTTCCATCCACTGAGACAAATGGTTTACAAAATTTAAACCAGATATGCACGGAGGGAAAGCCCAAAATAATCGTTTGAAATTTTTTGACCCCTGCAATAGAGTATTATCAGGATATGCAACTGATACTTCCATTTCCATAATAGTTCCTGGAAGAAAATTTTGCATAGTCAACAACCACCTTGGAAGGTCATTGTAAGACTTTTCCCAGTTCCCATAAATCGTTTCGATAGCTTTGTTCTTTGCCATCCATGTCTTTCTATAGGTGATTGTATAGTTGTATCATTCCCGAATATGTGCAATGCTCACCATCACTTTAATTGATGGGTCATCTTTCAAAAGCGACTTTATGATTTTGCATATGATGTTAGAGTCGAGCTTGGTATGATCCTGTGACATAGAAGAATTTGCGCAATTGTGGGGCCCTTCCAAACGACCAATCACCCATTGCTTACTTTTTTGACTTAACGAAGCTCTGCATTTGAACAAGCATTGTGGATTCACACATTTAATTACATACCTGTATTGATCAGATTTCACTACATGGTAATTGAGGGAGTGTTTTATGTGATAATGCTTAATTGCAAGTTGACAATCTGGTTTGCTATTAAACTTCATTCCAATCTCAAGAGATGCATCTAATGGAGGTGGTTCATTAGATGGCATATCAAATTCGGAGGATTGGTAAGTATAATCCAAATTTAGATTACACATATGGAATGATGGATCGTATGTTGGCTCTAGATCGTCACCATTGTCGTTGTCACCTTCGTCGTCCTTGTCTTCATCAAAGTATGTTTCTTCTTCACTCTCTTCACTTATTTCTTGTTGATCAAAATTGGCCATATCACCTAGTGGAATATATGGTTCAGGTTGAGATGGTTCAGGTTCAGATGTTTCGGCCTGGTCAAAGTATGGTTCGGGTTGGTATGGGTGGGTCGAGCTGGTATTCAGGGTGAGGTGTGGTTGAGGATGATGGTTGACCAATATCGTATAATGGATTACCATCCTCAAATGTGACATATAACTCGATAGATCCGAGTTGCGGCCACTGTTTATGAACATCAAACATGAGTTCAACATCTTCGTCGTCTTCAACATTTAACAATTCATAATGAGCTAGGCCTTGTCCAAATGAGATAGGGTGTCGAAAAATTATATTAGACACCTTTTGATTTTCTAACCTCAACTTTGCTTCAATTTTTTTCTTCAAGTAGCTAAGGTTGCATCCAAAATTAACTCGAATAGCTTTTTTTTTTCTTCACTTTTGAAATATTTACCAATATCTTGTCTTTCACATATTTCACCATTGTAATAAATTAGAAAAACTATATTTTTTGGTGCCATTGATATGAAAATGAGATATTGAGATTGAGATGAAATGCAATTAAAATAATATATCATACTTATAGACAACCAATTATGATACATGCAATGCTGTAAAATACTTCCAACACTTGTCCAATCCCATTTAATCCCGTTATGATAATTCAAAGCTTCTGCATTGCCATTGTGATAGCCCAGACGGGCATGCATGCACTACCTGCAAATGGCCTTTCCCAAAGGCGACTTCGTCAACATGCCTTTGATAAGTCGCCATCCCAAATGGCGAGCTCGTGACACATGCTGAAGCAAGTCGCCATTCACAAAGGTGGCCTTGGAGAAGCTTTGAGAAATCGCCTTCCCAAAAGGCGATTTAGAGGAGAATCAGAATATATTCATGTTCTCACGTTGGGAACTTGCAAAAATGTCATCAACTTTCTAGCCTTCTCCGTCCAATCTAATCCTTGCCAGAAGTTTGTATTTTCAAAGTTCTTCTTGTGTGAAGCCATGCATAACATTTTATTGGTCATTCAAAGTATTGTCTTGTTTATAAATATGTCAATTCTATGATTTAAAGTCATTCAAAGTATTGTCTTCCACTCTTCACAACTTAAATCTTCTTTATATTTTCGCTCTTCCACTATTAATATTTCTTCCTTGGTCCTTATTTTTCTTTAAATGGCATTGTTATGGAATGATGATAATCACAGATCGGCGCTACACTACATTCAAAATTTTGTAAGTAATGCAATACTTTATGTTATATGTTTTATACAAAGTTTTATTCTAAAATATAGTTTTAGTATAATATCTTCTAAAACATTTTTTTTATATGTTTTACAATATGTTTTATTCTAAAATATAGTTTTATTATAATATCTTGTAATATATATATATATATATATATATATATCTTTATATTTTATACTAAATTTCATTCTATACTATAGTGTGATTCATCTCATTCTAATATCTTCAAATATATTTTTATTCTTTGCTTCTTACAGGACTCATCTCAAAATTTAAGATCACTTAGCCAGAAACACATTGCACCAAATTCTTTAATAATTCCATTGTTGAATGAAGTCGAGTTTGGTAACGTATCACAAATAGAAAGTTATAAAATAGATAATTCACTTATTACTGCTTTAGTTGAAAGATGGAGACCTGAAACCCACACGTTTCATCTTCCAACGGGTGAATGTACCACAACATTAGAAGATGTTGCGTTGCTTCTTGGCTTACGTGTTGGGGGTAAAGCTGTAACTAGATCAACTATGGTGTCATGGACAGATGCTATTTTAGATTTGTTAGGAGTCATGCCACCTGAATCACAAAGAAAAGGGAATTTTATAAAATTAAAATGGCTAAAAGAAACATTTTCAATGT
Source organism: Cicer bijugum (assembly GCA_037974875.1). Lineage (NCBI taxonomy): Eukaryota > Viridiplantae > Streptophyta > Magnoliopsida > Fabales > Fabaceae > Cicer > Cicer bijugum. The sequence goes on along the minus strand of JBBPBT010001178.1, from coordinate 25,509 downwards.
TAACTCCAGAATCATCTAATGAAGAAATAATTATACATTGTAGAGCATACATTTTAGAATTGATTGGCGGCATATTAATGCTTGACAAATTCCACAACAGAGTACATATTATGTGGTTGCACTTGTGGAGAGATTTGCGATAGACAAGAGAATATAGTTGGGGTTCAGCGTACTTGGCAACACTTTATAGAGAATTGTGTCGTGCATCTGAACCCGGTGTTATGTCATTCGGTGGATGTTCACATCTACTTCAAACGTGGGCATGGTACCATATGCCGTTTCTTGTACCAATAAATAATCTTGAGCCTCGTTTTCCATTTGCAAAAAGGTAAATATCAAAAAAACGTTAAATATTATATTTATAAAACTATCAATTGATTCACTAACATTCAAATTTATTTTCATAGATATAGTGGAAAGGGTATGAAATTTGGGGATACACCTCATTATCATACCGCTGGATATCGATCAAAAATTGATCATATGACCGTTAACGATGTAATATATTAAAACATTACATTATTTCTATTATTTTATTTTTCTTATGCATATATTACTAACAAACTTATTATATATCAATTTATCTGGAAGCCATATCTACGTCTAACATACGATCATCCAGAAGACAATTGGCTATGTAATGCATCTACATATTTAATTTGTTTCTACATAATAGAAATGCATCAAACTGATAGAGTGAAACTACAATTTGGACTACCTCAAGAAATTCCACATCCTTCGAGGAACATGAAAAAGTATCATAAGGTAGATTTGCATAAACAAGTTCACTATAGTTGGGCATTATTCTACGAAAATGAGAACAAAGAGTGGAATGAACGAGAGAATCATATTCTTCATGGTCAACCTCTAAATGTTGAATTCAAACCAAGTTAGGAATACATGGTTTGGTTTTGCAAAAATTCTAAACGACTTATTTCTGTAGAAAACCAATTGGTTGATCCTCGTGCCAATCCACCTCAACCTCCACCACAATCTAGCCAACATTTTTTTCCAAGAATCAATGCCCAACACAACACAACACAACAAAATCAATATTATATACCAACACCTCCTGACACTCAACCGCCTCCTCATACTTTTACCCACACGCCACATCCTCATACTTTTATCTGCACACCACGTCAATCTTACGGGTTCACGCCAGGGGAACAATTTAATTATGACAATCAACAACCACATCAAGAAGACAACTGTCGACTATCATTTGCATCAAGCAAAGAGGAATTGTTGTATAACACGTTCAACAATCGTCATAATACACCTGAGTCCACTGCCCAGTTACTGAATAATATGTGTCAACAAAATTTTCAAATTCCAAGCTTTGGGAATGCAAATACTCTGTTGAATCAAATATCTAACTGGACTCAAGGTGGAAGTAGTTCTTCTGCAACAGTTCTACCTAGACATCCTCCACAGCAAGAAGACGAAGATCAAGAAAAAGAAGAAAAACAACAAGAAACTCGTGATGTACCAAGGCGTCGTCAAAATCCCGTACGCGTGAGAAAACCTCGGCAATGTGGTACTTGAGGCTAACTACGACATTAATTATCGTAATTTTTGTAAAATTTGTGATGTTTTTAATGAATAAATTATGTAATTTAAAGTTTTATCGTAATTTAAATTTTATATTTATGTATTTTTATGAATTATAATAATTTTAATGTTATATATATATATATTATTTTAATTAATTTTTTTTTAAAAAAGAACCTTTGGGAAATCGGCATTTCGAACTTGGGTTTGCTAAAATTTTATCATAATTTAAAATTTCTATTTATCTATTTTTATGAATTATATTAATTATATACATATATATATATATATATATATATTACTTTTGTTATTTCAATAAAAATTGAAATAATTATTTTTTACAAAAAACTAACCTTTTAAAAATTGACATTTCGAACTCAAATTTCCTAAAATTTTATCGTAATTTAAATTTTTTATGTATCTATTTTTATGAATTATATTAGTTATACATATATACATATATATATATATATATATATATTACTTTTGTTATTTCAATAAAAATTAAAATATTTTTTTTAAAGAAAAAATTGTTTGATAAATGCCCATTTGGAAATTGAATTTACTAATTTTTTTTTCATAATTTAAATTTCTATTTATTTATTTTTTTATGTATTTTTATGAATTATAATAATTAATTATATATATAATTTCACTAAAAATTAAAAAAAAATCAATTTTTTTTTTAAAAAACAAGTTGGAAGTCGCCATTTGGGAGTTGGCCTTCCTTAAGGAAGTCGCCATTCCAAATGGCGACTTGTAAGGGTGAAAAAAAAAAGGGGAATTTTGGTAGATTAGTTTCAAATGGGGGTAGTTACGTATTATTTTTTCAAAAATAGGGCAGTAAAAAAAATAACCCGTGTTATCTTCAAAATGAATATTAATAATGGTTGTATTTGACATATTCAAATTATGGAAAATGAGTGTTATGTGATGCATTGTTATAATGGTTGTGCTTGACATGTTGTGGTTATTCAAGGTGATTACTTGGGTCTAAACTAGGTTGATTTAGAACAATGTTGAATGATTTTGGACGCTCTGGTTGAGTGATCTATATTGTTACTAATAAAAGTGCCTATATTCATGCATTCATAGTTGTGTGGTGCATCCATAATTGGTTGGAGTCCATAGTTGGTGGTGCGTCCATAATTGATCGGAGCCCACAAATCCTTCCAGGGATTTTGAGTTAGTGGTGTTGCTTGGAAAGACCCACGAAGCCCTTGCAGGGGAGGTGATATTCCAAAATCATGCATTGACATATAGTCTAACAAATAGATTGTGCATTTTGGTTGATTTGTATCTTTGGTGCGTTGTGATTTTTAACTGTTAAATGAAATATATGATTTATTTATATTTTGGCTATAACAACTATATATGCATGCATATTTGCTATGTATTTGTTATTTGGAGATGACTCTTACATTTAATAGGACGTCACATATAGTGTTAATTGAGTGAATAATGTCACGATCAACCCAATAGGAGAAATGCGAGGAAGTACAATAACATGCAGTTGGAGGCTCCGAGATACTTTTGTGCTGGGGTTAGACTTGTTGGGTGAGTTTTCCACAAGTCCAAAGTTTATGACCAACTAGGATTTATGTTTGGGTAGTAAAACATCAATAGTTTTGACTCTAAGAGTTTCTTTTGTTTAACGTATTAAATTTACTTTTAGTGATTAAAAATACTTTGATTCATTATTTGTAAAATATAACTAAAAATATTATTAATTGATTTTAAGATAAATGAGTATTTAAGATAATCATAAATAAATAAAAACAAATATGTATTTTTACGTTTAAAATTTCGTTAGTTAATGTCTCGAAAAAGCGGGATGTTACATGTGGTATCAGAGTAGTTCGATCTAAATTGGATTGCGGGTTAGTGGGATAGTTTTTAGTCTTTTTAGTATTGGTCATGTGTCTCGGAAGTCCTCAAGAGATGGTGTGTGAGTTTATGCACCCCTTGATCGTGATCGAAATATTTCTTCATCTAAATATTGTGTGCATATTGTACAACAACACAAATCTTGTTCTTAATTGGTTTATTAGAGTGGCACGACAGAAGCGTGGTTAATTGGTTTATCAGAGTGGTAAGACGGAAGCGTGGTTAAAACTTAGTGGATCTTGTAGGGGTTGTGATATAGAGGTTGCAATTAAGATTGTATGTTAGTTAATGATCCAAAACTTAGGATAAAAAAATTATCGAGGGAACGAAATAAATGATTGATGTAAAGTATTATTAGTTTTAACCAGGAATAAATGATTGAGTAAGTATGAAATTGATAATTGTTTTAGAGTATTCTATAAATTAAAGATATGTATTTTATAATCAGGAATTCAAATTTGTGATGCTTGTGAATAATTGTAGGATATGATAACATAAGTTTCAACTTTTATGGTTGACAGTACCCTACATTAAATGAATGAGAATGATTTGAAGCGATCAATCGTAGGCTTGATGAATTTTGAAACAATTGTAGCATGATAGATAAGATTTTTTCGACAGATAAGATAAGTGTGTTATATCTAAGAACTATTTAGTGTCATTTTCGAGAACAAAACTATTTTTTGGTTGATAGAATGTAAGACCCACATTTTTATTTTATTTTTATATTTTTACCTTAGTAGTAGAAATAATTGTTGATGATATTACTTTAATTTTTGATAATAATAATAATAATAATAATAATAATAATAATAATAATAAATGCATCAGATGATAACCGTTAAAAACAAGTTTCATGGCTTAGTTGAAATGTCACGTCTCCATATAATACATGTTCCCCATTTTCCCCATTTAATATCACACATTCCCCAGTTTTCCCACTTAATATCACCCACACTTTTTCCATTTAATATCACGTTTCCCATTTCGTACTTTGTTCCCCACTTTCCCCCTCACTTAATATTACGTTCTCCATTTTACCCATTTAATATCCCATTCTCCACTTAATATCACATTACCCATAAAAATGAATAAAACAAAACAAACGCCTTCCATTTAAAAACGTTCTGCGATATTGAGAAAAGGGTTTAGGAAAGAAGAAAAAGGAGACCATTTTGATAGAAAAGGCAACCACCAAAAGAGAAAAGAGAGGAGTAACTTTATTCCCGAATTTGTTAAACCAGTATCAGAAGAACATCGATTGCGCTTTCGTTAACCATTGTATCGGGCTGATTTTGGGACAGCAGGTTCACAACATTCAGATCCACGTTTTCAATGGTCGGATCGGTGAAACGACGTTTAGAGAGGGAGAAACCGTGCTCGCACAGCAGCAGGTGTGAAATGTGTGAGACAAGAGTTTGTGAAGCATAATTCTAAATACAACTTTAGTAACGGTAAGGGCATCACTCCATTCGCTTTCTTACTTGAATTATATGTGATATAAATGTACAATGATGTTGTGTATTGGTTTTGTTTCTGTGTTATCTTCAAAATGAATATTAATAATGGTTGTGTTTGACATGTTCAAATTGTGGAAAATGAATGTTATGTGATGCGTTGTTATAATGGTTGTGCTTGACATGTTGTGGTTATTCAAGGTGATTACTTGGGTCTAAACTAGGTTGGTTTAGAACCAGGTTGAATGATTTTGGACGCTCTGGTTGAGTGATCTATATTTTTACTAATAAAAGTGTCTACATTCATGCATTCATAGTTGTGTGGTGCATCCATAATTGGTTGGAGTCCATAGTTAGTTGTGCGTCCATAATTGGTTGGAGTCCACAAATCCTTGCGGGAATTTTGAGTTAGTGGTGTTGTTTGGAAGGACCCATGAAGCCCTTGCGGGAATGTGATATTCCAGAATCATGCATTGACATATAGTCTAACAAATAGATTGTGCATTTTGGTTGATTTGTATATTTGGTGCGTTATGATTTTTAACTATTAAATAAAATATATGATTTATTTATATTTTTGCTATAACAACTATATATGCAAGCATATTTGCTCTGTAGGGATAAGAAGATTACGCTAAGATGTAATATAGTTCACCCAAAGTGGGCTATACCTTGTCCTCATAATATGTGATATTTTCCACTAATATGTTCAACACAATACGTTATGCCTTTGTATTTTCTTTCTTGATCACGCTTGATCAATTACAACTTTCACCTTTTAGCCTTGAAAGAAATGTTTACAGTCACCTTTCAATCGAGAAATGATTTTTATAAGTACCTTTCAATCATAAAAGAATTCTTACAACACACTCAATCTAACTTAAGAGATATACTTGAGTTACAAAATGATGTGTATGATAAAAATGTTTGGGATCTAAAAATTTCTCAACACTTGTTAGAGATTGATTAATAACAAGAACTCAGTAAGATGATCCACATATATACTAAGAGAACTAGAGTTTTGCTTGAGAGAAAAGCTTTGCTACTTGAGTTTAAATGATCAAGTGTCGATTTATTGCTTTGGAAACTCTTGCATTTGTCTTCTCATTGATCTTTCTTTTATTGCTTTGAATTGTGTTTTCTTATTTAAAACACCTTTTTTTCACGTGGCTATACTAAAGTAAAGAAAATAGTACACGTAAAAGAAAAAGAAGTTGATCAACACAATGATTTATCTTGGTTCACCACAAACACGGTAGCTACGTCCAGTCTCTTCCACCTAAAAGATTTAATTCACTTGTTCACCACAAAATCAAATTTACACTTGAACACTTACTAACCACATTAACGTGTTTAATCTTCTTAACCTTGTAGCTTAGTATAATCAAGTTGTTGAAGAAGGCAACCAATATTGGGCTAGGTTACAAACAAAGGGTTTTTAGTTTTTTTGAACTAGCTCTCGTAGAAAGTGTTTACAAATTTATTCCTTCAGAAATTCTCCTAGCACTATTGTGAAACAAAGTGATATTGAACAAAAGTTCATATGTGCTTATCGCTTATTATTGCTTCTTGATCGAGGAAGCACATCTTTTATAGAGAACGACTAGGGTTTATATCCGCTACAAGAATTCCCCTCATTTTTGGCCAACTTCATAAATATTTTGTGGCAGAAAAAAAATCCTCACAAATTAGTGACCGAAAAAGCCCTCACAAATACAAAAATTCAAATTGGTCTTTAATTGTGGCTGAAAAAGCCCTCACAAAAGACTAAAATTTTAGCTGGATTTTGTGGCTACCTAAGCCTCACAAAATCACAACGTTGTCATTTTGTGAGGGCTTAGGCCACCACAAAATTCAGTTGAAATTGGAGCCTTTTGTGAGGGCTTTTGCAGCCACAAAATCAACCCTTTGTGAGGGTAAAGGCCGTCACAAAGACAAGCCATTTGTGGCCACCCAGGCCGCCACAAAGGACTTAATTTCTTACCGTTAAAGCCGCCACAATGGATTTTGTATTGTTGGCTTTTGTGGCTGCTTTGGCTGCCACAAAGGATCAACCATTTTCTATAAATATCCCTCCACTACTCTTACTATTTTTCACTTCTACCTTCTCTCTAAACCTTCTTTCTAAATTTTCTCTCCACCTTCTTTCCACAAAAATTATTTCTCCAAGTTTTTTCTTTACTATCTTGAATTTTGGTAAGTTTATATTATATATTTAGTTTTTTAATTTTATATATGATTTGAAGTTATTTACTTAATTAATATTATTGAATTTTTATTTTGACAGTGGTGATATATAATATATTGTGTTTACTTCAAAGAGTTGTCAGCTCTGTGAAAGCTTCAAGTCAAACACTACCCGACATCAAGTTAGTATTTTATATATTTTAAATATAGATTAGTAAAATATGTGATATTATAAATATATTTATATTATGCTTAAAATGTAAATTAGTAAAATATGTGTTTGACTTAATTGCAGTTTTGGTCCCGCTATTTTAGCTGAATCGCGAAAGTAGTCTATCATTTTGTTTCTCCCCAATTTTGGTCCCCAAATAGATTTTTGGTCCAAAATTGATGAAAATTCATTTTTTAAAGCCGTATTATACTATTTATGATCATATATTTCATGTATAATTGTTGCAAATAAGATCTTGAACCATGATGTGACTTAAATAAATGTAAAAAAAAATGAAATTTTATGAAGTTTTGAACCAAAATTCTGCTTGGGGGATCAAAACTGGGGAGAAACAAAATGGGGGGACTACTTTCACGATTTAGCTAAAATAAGGGGATCAAAACTACAATTAAGCCTATGTGTAATTATATATTTATTATAAAAAAAATAGAAATTATGTTGTTTACATAATATGATAAATAAAAATTTGAAACACATGTAGAATCAATAAATTTTAATATAACTATTTTTTTAAAAAACATTATTAAAATTGTTGATATTAATATTTGTTGTTAGTTATTAAAATGAGTTGTAGTTGAGTTCGTACGAAAAATTTATATACTTTAATAGTTTCTATTTTTGTTTATATATATAGGAGTTATTTTATGAAAAATTTCATTAAACATCATTTAAAATTTTATTTCGGTTTATATAATTATAGTCTTGATAATAATTTATTTTATGAATACATTATATCTTGTCCTATTTAATTATGGTGTGTTTAATTTTTGGTTTGTAAGACATGATTTATTGATTTTGGAATATTTTATTTGGTTTGATAGTAATTACTTTAAATTTTAATTAAATTGTAATATTATATTTTAAATTTACATTTTAAATTCATATTGATATTAGTTTATTGTATATAATATATTTAATTTAAATTTTATTTAAATATTATATTATATTTTAAATTTAATTTAATTTTTAATTAAATTGTAATATCTTATTTTAAATTTATATTGATATTAATTTATTATATATAATATCAATTTTTAATATTAATTTTGAATTTAATAAAATTATTTTTTTTTAATAAATAGAAACTTTTGTGGTGGCCTAAGTCCTCACAAAATATTTAAATTTTAAATTCGTTTCATCCTTTGTGGTGGCCTAAGCCTTCACAAAGTGAGACATTTTGTGGCAGTTTGGGTTTCACAAAAGCTTAATTTGGAAATTCTGCTTTAACCTTTGTTGAACCTTAAGCCCTCACAAAAGGAGAACTTTGTGGCGGTCTTTGCCCTCACAAATGACAACGAAAATTTCAAATTTTGTGGCCGTTTTGGCCACCAAAAAGGTTTGTGACCACCTTATTTGTGGTTGTTTAAGGCCGCCACAAATGCCTCATTTGTGGCTGCTTCCCCCCCTTTGTGAAGGCTTTTGGCCCTCAGAAATTCAATGTATTCTTGTTATGAGTTGTTGTCCAGATTGCAAGAAATGAACAAAATTTATGAAGTTTCCTATTGTATTTTTGTGGAATTGATTTGCCATAAAAAATTTCCAAAAGTTGATCTTGTAATGATTTAACGTATCTTGTTTAAAATAATTGGGAAACAGAGGATACGATGGTGAAATCATGTCTTAAGGTATTCAAACAAGAAGTAGATTTAGGATGTTCATCAAAGGATGTGCAATTTCTTTGTTTTCCTTATAGTGTTGACTTTTCATAGGATACATAATAATTTAGAGTCATACGATCAGTCGATTGATGTGATTATCAAAGGCATATGTAGTTACTTGCTTGTCATTCTTATCAGAGGTAGAGGAACAAAAACTTGTTGGATTAATCAGAATTAGACAATACATAACACATGTTGAATTCATCAAAGGAAATATAACTACATCATTGCTTGTAGTTCCAAAGCCAGTTGGGACACAACGTTGCTCGCGTGCTAGACTTAGATAAACGGAGCGAGGTGAAGTCATGTTGCATCTTTGTCTTCGTCTAGGCATTAGAGGATACAATAAGAAACTATTAATAATACACTTGATCTCGAACTTGCACACTTAATCAAAATATTAGTGCATTAAATTGTTCCCACAAAAGATTTTATTATCATCAAAACAAGTGAGAGACACATTTCTTCAAATCAAATTGGTTCCAATATTATTGTCGTTACTCGCAACTCATTCATTTGGAGATCAATTTTGACATCAAATTGGAGGCTTTTTTTTCCTTAGGACCTTCAATTCGAGTTCTAGGCTTGAACACTGATCTTAGTAGTGTTTGACACTCTTAATTTGTAGTTTTGGCCTGTAGAAAATGACATGTCATGCTCTATCTCGACTTTGTTCTCTAATCATTCTACAAAATGTTCTCTATTGATCTTCATCCAAAATGTTCTTCTGATCATTCTCCAATCATTTCGTTATTGATTTTGAAGAATATTCTAGAAAACTCTTGGCTTTGTAAAGTATATCTTTGTTTATACAGGACATGATATGAGATCACAAGTAATGACAATATATAATGTTCTTGATTTCTTTCAAGGAGAGCCACATTATTTTTGCATGAATATGTTTGATTACCTATATTTGAATAAATCACTAAAAAACACAAGTTAAATGACAATATGATTATAATTATAATTACTGACTTAATTAACTATTTGATTATCCTCAAAACACTAATTTGAAATTTTGCCTCAACACTTTTGTGGGAAATTTAGCTCTCAACATTGATATAAGAAAGGCTTTTGGTCTCAACAACAAATTTTGTCATTCAATTAAAATGATTTCAAGTCTGTTAAGCTATCTACATTTTTTAATGGCGAGTCCGCTAGCTACTTCTCTTGTCAAAGAGGGGTCATGCAAGGGGACCCTTTATCTCCTCTTCTATTTAGCATTGTTGAAGAAGTTCTTAGTAGGGCTATATCCAAGTTGGTTGATGAAGACTCCCTTTCTTTGATAAATGGTCCTAAAGGCATTCATGTTCCTTATCATGTAATGTATGCCAATGATTTTATGATCTTTTGCAAGACTTTTCTTTCAAATGTTAACAATCTTCAAAGTCTTTTTGATAGATATGTCAATATTTCTAGCAACAGATTAATTCTAATAAATCTACAACTTTTGTTGGATCTATTTCCATTAGACGACATACTATCTTATCTAATTTACTTGGGTTTTCTATTAATTGGTTCTCTTCCTTTCGCTTATCTAAGAATACCTATTTTAAATGGAAGGCCTAAAGTTGCAGCGTGGAAATAATCTTGCAGTTGTAGTTGAAGGCCTATTTACGACCAATTTCTGATCGCATCAAGGCTAAACTTTCAGCATGGAAATAATCTCTCCTTTCTATGGATGGTAGAATTCAACTAGTGAAAAGTGTCATTCATAGCATGTTGATTTATAGTTTTCAAATATATTCTTAGTCGATTTCTTTTCTCAAGGATGTAGACAAATGGATTAGGAATTTCATCTAGACCAGTGATATTGATAATAGAGTATTGGTTATTGTTGCTTGGTATAAAATTTGTCATCCTTTTAATGAAGGTGATCTTGGAATTAAATCTTTGAGAGATATGAATAATGCTTATATTAGTAAACTAGCTCGGGATCTAGTTACTTCTTGTAAAACCCATTATCATTTGTCTAGAATATGATAATTGGACTCTTACACCTTAATAAAACAGAGGTAATTAACAATGAATAATAAATTAGAATCACCATCATAACTGAAAACTACATTTAGAAATATAGTTTACAACACGTTTAGTAGATTTAAAAAATATTACATCTTGAAAACAAACTGTTAGAAATATGGCTATTTGTTAGACATATGTTCTCTCGTTTTTGAAGTTCTTGACAAACATACACTTGTAAAAATAAACCTAACAGTGTGAATTGAGAAAATTTCAGGAAAAATCCGTTCAATCCTACAAGCTTGAAACATTGCTTGGAACTCAAGAAATCAACAAAACCTTGAAGATCTACAAGCAAATCGATTCTGTAAAAGGGTTGAATGTTTTTACACTGTCTGGAATTAATCAATCGATGGGCACAATCGATTTGCACAACTTTATGAAAGTTCAAACTTGCCATCAATCGAAGTGGTAAATCGATTGATACACTTATCAGAAAATAAATTGTGCCAGTCAGAGAGCCAGTTTGCCACAAATCGATTTGGCATATCGATTGTTTAATTCACTGAGACTGAACTGATAGTTTACATCGATTGGACAAATCGACTTGAAATCTTATTAAAAATGAAAATGTGCAAGTCAGTAGCTCACCTTGCAAACTAGTCGATTTGGCACATCGATTATTCAATCATTGTTTTATGTTATATTTTTGTTTACATCGATTGACCAAATCGAATGTGAATGTTCCAAAACCAAACCAATGAAAATAAATCGATTAGGCTAATCGACTTACCAAAATATATTTCAAAAGAACTTGGTCTGGAACATCCATAATCGATTAGCTCAATCTACTCACTTACTTCTGTTATATTGAAGTTGGCATCAATCGACTTGGTAAATCGATTGCTTAAACCAACTTGTTGTAATGAGCTTCAGACTTAATTTTTCAATCGGTTAGGCACATCGATTGGTGAAAATCACTGTGTCTCTGGAACCAGTGAAATCGATTGACTAAATCGATTTGCACAAAAAGTTTTAGAAACAGAGACGACTGTAATGGCTGAATCGATTACATACATCGACTGTTTTGATCTCGTTGTTTGAACAAAACATCCCAAGTCGATTATGCACATCGATTCAGACATTCACTGTTATCATAGTCTGGAGAACTCATTTAAAAGAATCGATTAGTTAAATCGATTATGTTGTGCAGTTTCAAGATTCAAGAAAAACAAGATTCTCGAAATCGATTGCATAAATCGATTAGAGTACTTTATAACTTTAATGAATGGATTGGCTAAATCGATTCATATGTTGTTTTTCCTGAAACTATATAAACTGCTTTGGTATTCTTATTCCAAAGAGAAGAGAGAGAGAAAAAAATAACGAATAACAGATTCATTGAACAATACACTAACTTGTGATAATTCATTTTCAGAGCTACAACACGTGATATAACTCTTTCTCAACTATTATCAATTGAAAATCCTTTTTCAATCATGGACAATCAACTTGTGATCATTGAAGATTGGAAAAGACTGATTTGAGAAAGATTACTTTTGGAAGAAGCAAGATCAAGATATTTGTATATTTGATTTGCTTCATAGTTTGTGATACTCTTTTGTAACAAATTTCTTTGCAAAAATCCAGCTGCGACTGGTGGCGTTCTTCGGGGTTGAGGGCTGTCAACAAGAAGACGCTTGACTGAATTCTTGGTCAAGTTTATGGGACTTAAACTTGGGAATTCAGGGAAGGGGAGATAGAACGAGTAGAATAGTTTAAGATTGGTGCGAGGCACTGTGTGAAAATCTGTAAACTGATTCTAAGAAGGTTCTATTGGAAAGGCTAAGATCTTGTTGGATCTTAGGACTGGATGTAGGCTGTCAAGGGACAGCTGAACCAGGATAAAATTCGGTGCAATCTTTCCTATCCCTCCTCTTTAAATTTCAGCATTGTTTAATTGTTTGTTTTGCATGCTCCTTAAATAAATCCTATATGCGATCTTAAGTTTCTGCTGTGCTTGTAAATTGTATGATTGGTGCATAATTAGAATAGGGAATTATGTTTAACTAGTTGGAGTTGATCTTAATTCTCTTGTGATTAATCAAAAAGAAGTCATAGTTTTCCAACAATTGGCATCAGAGCCTGACTTTTTTCTTGAGAAAAACTCAATAAAAGAAAATGACTTCTTTGGATTTTCTAGGAGAAGGAGCCTCTCTAACCAGACCCCCTGCCTTTAATGGTACAGCATACATGTATTGGAAAGAAAGAATGCTTATCTTTCTGGAAGCATGTGGGCTGGACATTTTAGATGCAGTGGAAAATGGTCCTTACATTCCTAAAATTGCAGGTATTGATGGATCATCATGCATTATCAAACCAAGAGCTGACTGGTCTGATGATGACAAAAAGAAAGTAGGTTACAATGCTAAAGCGAAGAATATCATAACATCAACTTTAAGTGCAGAAGAATTCTTCAGAGTGTCAAACTGCAAGACTGCAAAGGAAATGTGGGACACTTTGCAAGAAACACATGAAGGTACTACAGATGTAAAACGAGCAAGAACAAATACACTTATGCACGAATATGAACTTTTCTGCATGAAGAAAGATGAATCTATAAATGATCTGCAAACCAGATTCACCCACATTATCAACAATCTACATGCCCTGGGAAAAATTGTGGATAATGAACAGCAGATAGGAAAAGTCATGAGGTGTTTGTCAAGAGAATGGCAACCCAAAATAACTGCCATTGCTGAGTCTAAAGACCTTGCCAATATGACAATAGCTACATTGTTTGGAAAACTGAGGGAACATGAAATGGAACTACATAGACTCAGTGAAGCTGAACTAGGTGACAGAAAACGAAAAGGGTTGTCATTGAAGGCTCAAACAAGTCAGTCCAAATCTGAACATGAGAGCAGCTCAGATGAATCTAG